>JADRCC010092067.1:0-11150 GCA_019843855.1 Hylomyscus alleni
GTATAGCCTTGGCTGTCCTGGAACTCACTCTTTCTTAATTTGGGTTTTTTTCCATGATCTTGAGGATATGGTCTGCACTGTCGACCTGGGATTCCACTCCTTCATCTGTGCCTATAATTTGAAGATTTGGTCTTTTCATGGTGTTGAATAGTTCTTACATGTTTCGTTTGTGTGTTTTAAAGTTTTTATATTCTTTGCTTGGGTGCTTGTATACATTATATTTGTCATACCCCTCTACTTTAGAGGGGTGGGTCTCTGCCAACACAACCAGCAGAGTGTTGGTCCAGAAATGGCAAGGAGGAGATTTGGCTAAATATGACTCAGTAACATGTGTTAATTCAAACTTTAGGAGCCTGACCTTGGGCAGTTTATTTTAGCCATATTTAAGTACAGCCCAATTTGTAAAGCAGTTTCCTGGTAATAATTGATTCTATCCTGTGTGAACAACAAACCTTGAGAGTTTACTTCAAAACTCTTGCACAGTATCAGTAGCCTCTTCCATAAAGAATAGCTGAAGAAGCAGCTTGAGGCAGACAGCGCTCCCCGTAGCGTCTCAGGGAGAACACAAAACTATAGACTGAGCTGAACAGGAGTCTGGGGGAACTGATTTGCTCCAGCCACACAGATGGTTCTGAGGTTATTTATTAACTACATCCATTCCCGGCCTTCTGGGCAGGAGACAGGTTATACATCCCTGCATACTTAACATTCCTCTTTCTGTATTGCTTGTCTGCGAGCTCAAGGATGTGCAACTTCCTACAATCTGTTTTATTTTCAAGTCCCCATATTCTATCTCTGGCTTGACCCATTGTATTTGGGAACATTTTGACTTGAGTTGTCTTCAGTATTTCTATCTCTTTACTGAATTCTTTTCTCAAATCCTGAATGGTCTTCCTCATTACATTCAGTCATAGATTTGTGACTCCTTGGGTATCGGGTGGTTGTTGCTGTTTGTGTCTTCTTTACATTTCTTGTATTCTTTCGTCAAATTTATGATCTTTCAAATCCTGTGACGGGGATTCATCTAGATGATTCTCATTGGAGACCATTTTCTAGGACTAGTGGGTTAGGGGCAGGGGACTATGCTGTCTTGACCTTTCATATTGTTTATGTTTTTGTGATATATCCTGGGACGTGGACTTCTTTCCTGGTTCTGTATCTGATGTGGGATTCTAGCTTGCTTCAGGGCTAATGCAGGAGCTGGTGCAGGAGCTACAGGACCAGATCTAGGCTTGGAAGTATTGAATGGGTCTGAGCAGACCCACTGGGGAAAGCTGGTGTACAAGCTGCACTTCAGGAGGCTGACCTGGCCGTGTGGAGATGTCATGGACAGGCTTGAGAGACTCCTCAGGAAAATCTGGTGGGCAAGGTGTGACTTGAACTGGGCCTCTAGTTTTTGAAGGCTTTTATCATGACAGAATGTTGAACCTTATCAAAAATCTTTTCTGCAACTATTGACATGGTTATTAATTTCTGAGTCTATTTACACTATGCATTTTATTAATTCATTTACATATATTGCACCTCTCACATATTAGAGATCCCTGCACCATCAGAATAAAGCCAATCTGATTATAATGGATGATCCCTTTGATGTATCTTGATCTGATTTGCCAGTAGTTTATTGAGAATTTTTGCATTTATGTCTTTGAAGAAGCTTGGTCTATAGTGTGTGTTCCCTTATGGGCGTGCATGTGCCTGTACATGGGCATAAAACCAGCCCCACAAAAGGACTGATAATCTTGTTTTGTTTGTTGTTGTTTTGTTTTCATAGAGTCATTTGAAAAGCGTGGTTTCAGTTTGTTGGAAGTCTGATAAAATTCAGCAGTGTCTTCATCTGGGCAGACTGTCTTAGTTAAGAGGGCTTTTTTTTGATTTTGCTCTGTTTTTAATTTCTGCTTCAACCTCCTTCCTCGTTAGAGATCTATTAAATCGTTTATCTGTTAAACTGTTTAATCTTGATAGTTCATACACATTTCAAAATTCATTTATTTCTTTTAAATTTTTCCAACTCTGAAACTGTAAGCCAGCTCCAATGAAATGTTCTCCTTTCAGTGTTGCCTTGGTCCTGATGCCTCTTCACAGCAATGGAAACTCCAAGACAAGGAACTTTTACACACTGCTGATAGGAGTGGAAAGCAATCAAAACAGATAGTCCTCCAAAACAAGTAGCAACGTAAGAAGCTCATGATCCACTCTACTCCTCTGGGGTACACGCCTAACACTAACTAAGCAAATCAGGCAGACACTTGGACATCCATGTTTATAGCATCCAAGATGTGTAATCAGGCTAGTTGCCCACCAGTGTATAAACAGTTAAATAAAATGTGGTGTACATACCCAGCGAGCCTTCATATAGTTGTTCATATAGTCATAAAGGAGGGTGGAATTATGCCATTTTCAAAAAAAATTGGTAGATCAACAGAACATTATGTAAACTGAGAAAGCCAAACTCAGAAGAAAAAATATCTCATGTTTTCTTTCATATGCAAAATCTGGGATCTCCCACCTACCTGTCTCCCATCTATCTATCTAGCATCTATATAATGTGGGAGACAGAAAGAGACCCAAAGAGAAAGCAGGAAGGGGAGGGGGCCAAGGAGATTAATAGAAAGGAATGAAAGAAAGAAAGATAAATGCCACATTTTCTCTCATATATAGAATCTAGGTATAAATATATATTTATGTGTGCCATAAAAGCAGAAGGAGGATTGTAAGAGAGGAGGAGGTGGCCATTGTGAAGAAGGAGAGGGGGATGGTGGAAGGTGTTGGTGAGCAAATATGACCAAAGCATAATAATGTGCAAGTATTAAAAAATCTCATAATCAATTCCCCTATTTTATTTTTTTATTGATTCTTTGTGAGTTTTACATCATGTGCCCCGATCACACTCATTTCTCAGTCCTTCTATGTCTGCCCTTCACCCTTGTATCCTCCCCCACCAGGAGAAAATAAAAAATAAAAACATCTCACTGTGGAAGCTGCAGTGTGTCAAGGTGTGTCACGGTAGGCTCACTTGCAAATGTTCACTGCAGTGAGTCAGACCTCTGACTTTTGTCATACCATCAAGACTGGAGCCTCACTGAGATTCCTCTCAGAAATCCTGCTGCTTCCCTGAGGCATGGAGATCCTTTCTCACACTCCAGCAGATCATAGGTTGGTAGATGTTGGGATGGGCCAGCTCAAAGTCCAGGATCTGGGTTTGGTGGTAGCTGAGTTGGTCAGCCTGCCAGTTCTCCTGCATCTTCACCAATGGGGTCAGCTGTCTCAGACTGCCCAAGTACAGGGCCAACTCTTCCATGCCCACGACACCAGGGCTAGCTCTCTGACACTTCCCAGGAGAGGGGCAGGACCAGCTCTCCCACATTGTCTTAGTTCGGGTTTTATTGCTGTGAAGGGACACCATGACCAAGGCAAGTCTTATAAAGAACAACATTTAATGGGAGGTGGCTTACAGGTTCAGAGGTTCAGTCCATTATCATCAAGGTGAGAACATGGCAAGGTCCAAGTAGGCCAAGTGGGCCAAGTAGGCATGGGGGCAGGAGGAGCTGAGAGTTCTATATCTTCATCTAAAGGCTGCTAGCAGAATACTGCTTCCAGGCAGCTAGGATGAGGGTCTTAAAAGTCCACACCCACAGTGACACACCTACTCCAACAAGGTCACACCTACTCCAATAGGGCCACACCTATTCCAACAAGGCCACACATCCTAATAGTGCCACTTCCTGGGACAAGCATATGCAAACCAGCACACACACACTAGCACCCTCAGGGCCAGATCTCCTGTGCTGCCCTAGGGAGAGGGCAAGGACAGCTCTCCTGTACCCATGCCACCAGGGCAGCTCTCCTGTGCTGCCCAGGAAAGAGGTGGGGCTGGCTCTCCTGTACACCTTACTGTCCACTCACTGGCCAGTACGGAGCAGGGCTGACTGGGCACAGTATTCAGACATCAGTGTAGCCTCAGGCAGTGGCCAAGACTAGGAATATTAGAATGGCCTTTAGTGGTAAAAACAGGCCTTGGACATCAAAACAGACCCTGATTGTGATAGGACTGTAGACCCAGACATGGCTTCTGGCAGCAGCATGGTTCTGGATGTCATCATGGCCTCAGGTAGCAGCACAGACCACCACATCAGTATGTTCCCTGACAGCAGCAAGCTCCTCAGACATGCACGTGGTCTTGGGTGGCAACCCAGACCACAGACATCTCCATGACCTTTGGTGGTAACTTGGACCATCCACTTGACACATACCTTGGCTACAGCAGGACCATGAACCCAGACACAGTCTTTAGTGACCTCAGATGGCAGCACAGGCCACTCAGATCAGATTGGCCCCAGACATCAACAAGGTTATAGGCAGCAGCCCAGACTACAGACATCCAAATGGACTTTGGTTGCAGCATAAGCCATAGACATCCACACATCTCAGCTGTGGTAGGGTCACAGACCCAGATCGGGCCTTTTGGTGACAGCCTGGCCCTGGACATCACCATGGCCTTAGGTGGTTGTGCAGGCATCTTCTATCCACCTGGTCTTCACCACCACTGGGTCTCCAGTTCAACCTCTCTCCACAGTGAACGAATCGCTGGTCTTTGCTTTCTCTCTCATCTCTCCAACACATGTGTAATCATCATCAGGGTGCCTGACACACAGCCAGGCCAGGCGCTTGGGTGTCTTCCAGCCACCATGGACCTCAGAGCTTTTTTTTTTTTAATCCCCCTATTTTATATGCTAGCTAAAGAAATAATTGTAATTTGCATGTTTTTGCAAATTACAATTATTTTGGGCATCATAATCCCTAGTATTTGTGTGGTATTTATAATAAGCATACTTGCTTCCTATAATAGTCTAGAATTAGCAATATCTTCCAAGATTACTTAAAACTGAAAAGACATGCTCAACCAAACAAAGCAAACAAAACAACAAGACATTGTTGAGTTCATAAGGACCTAGTGACAGGTTTTCCCACCAAATTGTCCCATATGAAATCTTTCGAAATGGCATACCTGTATCATGATAGTGTTGACTGCAATGCATGCTGGGAAGAACTGAAGGGGGTTAGAAAGAGTTGGGCTTGCAGTGAGTACAGCATAAGCCGGAAGTTTGCCGAAAAACAACCCCTGTATTTAGACTTTGTTTAATGGGGCTGAGGGATGAATCCAAAGACCCACAGAATCCCACTTCTCTCCAGTGACAACAGCAACAGAGCGTTAGTGTCCAGTAAGGGTCCAAAGCTTTGTGGACACTTTCCCCACTTTCCAAGTCAGCCAGTTCAGACATGCCTTGTAGACACCATGTTCGTGTACAGGTCAAGGCTAACCCAAACCCACCCCCGAAACCAAATGCTATGCATTTCAAACATCGTCGGAATATGAAGAGAATGCCAGGCAGCAAGGACGTTTCTGAACCATTTTCCCCCACCTCCCCTTTAGTTCCATTTACGGCAAGGAGTTTCCCGGCTCCCTCCAAGACACATGCATCAGAGCTCCGCTCATTGGAGAATCCGACACTTATCAGAGAACGAGTTTCTTTGAAACACAAAGCAGATGCTTTACCAGCCAGAGAAAGGGAACTGTCTAAAATTATGCCAAGAAGGAAATTGGAAAGTTGCAGCCTGACAGAAAATGAGCACAGTACCTGCTCTTGCCAGCTCGGGGAGGAAAAAAAGTCTCATTACTTCAGGTGGTAGGAGATGGAATAAGGAATTTGGGCAACCATGGTTTCCAGTTAGAAGTGCCAGAGTTGCTGGGTTTAAAAGAAAAAGTGGAGGAAGGAGGGAGGAAAGGAGAGAGAAGGACAGATTGAGCCCACAGACACAGACACAGAGAAAGACCAAGCCCTTTAGACAAGAGGTTTATTACATAACGGGTACAGCAGACGTCTGAGGCAGCATCTCCACCTCCCTAGACAGAGCAAGGTGTCCACTTGTAACAGTTTCCAAGGAGTGGAGGGAGTGTGCACTGGGAGGGTGCCGGCTTGGCTGATGTGTGACTATATCACATGACTGGAGCCGGAGAGAGGGGTGTGTTTAACTTACGATGCTTGACAGGGGTCACTCTATCTGGATAGGGAAGTGGGGGCTGGTTAATGTGTGACTCACATTCGTGCCACGTGGTAGTAGTCAAGTTGTCTGTCCCAAGCGGCAGGCCGTGTGGGCTGGATGCATTCTCTCTCTGCTGGCCTGGGGTCTCTAACACCAAGAACAACAGAAGCCTCTTTAGCACTCATTTTCCATACCTTGTGGTCACAGCGGCCATTATTGAGTTTAGGATATGAGGTTTCAACCTCCACTTACCAACAGCTGTCCTGAAATCAAGAGAGGGTGGTAATTTAAAGTAATAGTCTTAAAGCTAATTGAACAAGTCACTAATCAGGCACTCGGACTAGGACACCATAAAGAATCTCATCCTAACCCTAAGCTGGGCCACATGTCGAGCTGTAACAGCCTCGTCCTTTTTCCTGACCCTAAACTGGGCCACATGTCGAGCTGTAACAGCCCCGTCCATTTTCCAAGATGGTGGTATCCTCCGTCATGTCAAGATATTCTATCTTCCCAGTCCTCTTGCTGTGAGCTGCCTTAGAGTAAATGAAGTATTTATGATTTTAAGTTAGAACTCATTTCTTTCTTAAGATTTCCTAAAATACTTAAGAATAACTGTAATAATTAAACTTGCTGTTTTGTGAGGGTGGCTTCTTTACCAATGAAGGGCTTTATAGGTTTGCCTTTCTCATGCTAGGTTCCCATGCCCGTTAGTGTGGTAATTGGGCTTTTTTCTTTGTCTTTTTCATTTCTTCCTCTACTGGGAGGGTTAGTAAAGAAATATGAGAATTATTGAAGATTCAAAGTGACATCTTTGACTTATTGTCTGACCCATTCTCTCAAAAAATGGCAACCAGTCATTTCTGGAAAGGGTTAAGTCTTTGGAGGGAGGACTGGGAAGATGTCTCTGTGGGTAAAGTGCTTGTCACCAGCCTGAGGACACAATTTCAGATCCCTAGGACCTATATAAAGCTGGGCGTGGCAGGGTAGTGGTGGCGCACGGCTTTAATCCCAGCACTTGGGAGGCTGAGGCAGGCGGATTTCTGAGTTCAAGGCCAGCCTGGTCTACAGAGTGAGTTCCAGGGCAGCCAGGGCTACACAGAGAAACCCTGTCTCGAAAAACCAAAAAAAAAAAAAAAAAAAAAAAAAAAAAGCTGGGCATGGCAAAGTGGATATGCATCCCAGCTCTCCCATATGAAATGGGAGAGAGAAGCAGCAGAGTCCCTGGAAGTTCACAGGACAGCTATATTCATGGTAATAAATAACAGATCCTGTCTCAAACAAGGTAGAATATGAGGAGTGGCACCCGAGGTCATCCTCAGATCTCCACATGCATGCTCCACAGGCACGCACCTACACATGCACACACAAACATACGTGCACAAACACAAACATTTTTAGTTTTTATACTGGCAAAGGAAATTGGCTAGCTCTTTTTATAAGACTTTATGACTATATTTCCAGAATATTTTTAACAGCTGCCTTCCCAGGATTCTTTCTATTGTGGCCCCAAAATAAGGTGAGTCACGTTTACAGTAAGCAAATGTTTCTGTACAGAGGCCATCTGATGAAGATGCTCACAGCAGTACTTCTCAAAGGAGGTTTCTAGACCAGCTGACAGCCTCCCAAGAGAGTATGCTCTCCTGCGCCAGAGCAACAGAAACAGGCTCTGGGCATAGCTCCCAATGCGTTCTCCAGTGGCCTTGAGGTACACTAACCTTTGAGCACCACTTCTGTATGACAGTCTCAATGAAAACCAACTCCATCAGGAGTAACAAAGAAGCAGTGATGGGCTGAGGGCCGTGGCCCTGGCCGCAGAAGCCGCTCACTCACTCCTCCTTAGACTTTGTCAGTCTTCTCTCCGTTCGGCCTCAGCATCTTGCGACTAGATCTTATTGTGCCCAAAAGGTTTAACACCAACCCAGAAGAACTCATAAGCCATCGTCTGACCTGAGCAGGCAAGGTTTTAGATGTAATCTCCCCGAGGAAGATGGCAGAATGCCCACTGAGTGAGCACCTGCTGCCCTGGAATTTCATTCGCAGCTTGTAAAGAACACAAATGAAAGATAACGGTGCAAAGATAGACGGGAGACGTCACCCCAGGTGAACAAAAAGAGAGCTCTGGTGAAGGTGTAGCAAGACCAAAGGAGCAATCAGAGGAAGACTGGGGACCCAGGGACTGGCAGCCATGCAGAGCCATTACCATCTGTCCTGGCTAGTTTTAGTTCAGCTTGACACAAGCTAGAATCGTCAGAGAGAGGGAGCCTTAATTGAGAAAATGCTTCCATAATATCCAGCTGCAGGCAAGCCTGTAGAGTGAGTGTTTCGTTAATTAGTGACTGATGGGAGATGGCCCAGCCCCTTTTGGATGATTCCCTCCCTGGGCTGGTGACCCTACGTTCTTTAAGAAAGCAGGCTGAGAAAGCCAGTAAGCTGCACCCTTCCCTGATCCCTGCATCAGCTCCTGCCTCCAGGTTCCTACCCCATTTGCTTCCTTCAGTGATGGACTACAATGTGGAAGTGTAAGCCAATAAACCATTTCCTCCCTAACTTGTTTTTTTTTTTTTTTTGCCACAATGTTTTGTTGCAGCAATAGAAACCCTAATTAGGTCACTATGTCTTTCAAAGAAGAGATGGGGAGGGAAAATGTCCCTGGAGAGCAGGTGGCCTTATAGGAGCTACTTTCAGGGAAAGGACCCAGCATGGGCTGGGCGGGAGGGAAAGAAGTGTTCTAATGTAACTCTTTTGGACTCTGTCTCTTTGGATTTGACAAACTCAGCTGGAGGCAGCAGAAAGGGAGCTCAGGTGATAGATCCACAGGGTGTTACCCCCTGGACTAGAGCAACGCAGAAGGCTGAACTGGGTTGGGTGAACTGGGCAGGTAGTGAAAAATAAGGGCAACCACAAGCAGGACTTCAACGCTTGGACGCCACTGAGACTATGTTTTGGGAGAAGGTGTTGCCGTTTCTTTCCTTAAAATCATTTTAATTACACTTTGGCCTGTTTACCTGGAGTGAACGAGAGGGAACCACGGCCAGTGTGTGCGTGTGGACGTTGGCAGCCTTGCAAGGGTCATGTTTCTCCTTCCACCACGGGAAGCCCAAGAATCAAACTCAGGCTTGGTGGCCAATGCCTTGCCCACCAAGCCATCTTGCTGGCACATCGATTCCCTCTTTAGGAGAGGCAGTATAAGGTTACACTCTGTCTTTTAATTTATTGAAGTTAAGTATTTACTGTTGCAGCCTCTTAGAAACCCTCATGATGTCTGTAACTATCGTCAAATTGATTACAAGAATTATCGGAGACTTTTTTTAGAAGTTTTGGTTGGGGGTGTCATTAGAATGATTTACGTCGTCAAATAGATTTAAGACATTGCTTATATTCCGCAAGAATGAATCATAGGAAGCATTAGCATATTTTAATTAAAAGATTGAAGTAGCACAATTATATCCAAATTACACTTTGTGATCTCCCTAATAGCTTTACAAGTAATTTTCAGATATATTTGAAACCTTACCCAGAGGGTTTTACTTGGTATAAAACAACCAGAGAATTTTTAGCAACATTCACAGAAAGCTTCATAGAAACATCCAATTTCCTAAACCATATCGAGATCGAGGTCTGGACATTTCGAGAATGTCTAATTAGTACTGAGACTATCACACAGTCACCTCCTTGTTAAGTATTTATTAACTTGTGCATTATTTTTTGAGACAGGATGTCGTGTATCCCAGGCTGACCTCAAACTTGCTGTGTAGCCATCTTGAACTTTTGATCCTCCTGTCTCTACCTCTGGAGTGTCGAATTAACAGGTGTGAATCACAGCCCCTAGCAGTATGCTGGGGATCAAACCCCAGGCCTCTGTACATGCTAGGCAACAACACTACCACGGAGCTACAGGAACACTGTCTCAACTTCATGGATAGAGACCAGTAAACCCCCCAGAGTGCAGGGCCAGCCCTGTGCTGTGCTGCGGTTGCCCCATGAGAACTGACTCTGTATTTCTTTCCCAGGCTGGCCTTTAGTGACTGTGCAGATAGCTCTGTAGAAGAGGGGAGTTTAGGACAATGAAACCGACAAACGCTATCGGCATCCTCTCCCACTCCTTCCTTTCTGAAGCAGAGGCCCACCAGCCTGTAGTGTCTCCCTTGGACCTTGTAGAGGCTGTAATGGGGTGTTTTTGCTGTCTGCGGTTTGCTGGGGGAATGGCTCTTGCCATATGATTCTCTGGAATTTAACTATTTCAGTGAACTCTGCTGGTTTTACAAGACTGGCAATTTCCCTTGTTTTTGTACATTCAGTTAAGAATTGTCGTAAGGGATGCGTCTCCACCCGGTCTTCAGTGACACTCTGTGCTAGGCCCCGAGCCTGTCCATCTCAGGAAGTGGCACCCTCTTTGAGTCATTTTCTCTCACGCTTATGCTGCCTGTGCCCTGCACTCTGCCCAGCTAGTCTCAGTGGACTTTCTTCTGCCTTTTAAGGCTGCCTGTAAAAGCCTCTTGGCCCTAGACTCGGCCCCTCCCCCTGCTGCCTGATGAGCTGATTTTTTAAAATCAATTTTAGGACATATGATTTTCCTTTGACCCATACTGCCCCTCTGCCTTCTCCTCACACACTCCTGTCACTACCAGAGGGAGGAGTACAGCCTGGCATCACCCCCTACACACTCTCTCAGTTCAGAAGTCCCGTGAGCTGTGGCCACAGGCCAAGATCCCAAATTAACCTATGCCATCATTTCCCTCCTAACACTTGAAACTGTAGCATGTTCTGGGCAGAATGCCAACGGCTTTCTATCCTGGGCCCTAACGGCCTTCATTACCTAAATAAAATGTTGCCTGAAATAGAAAAGTCAGATTTTTTTTTTAACTCTTTATTGACTTCTTCTTTATGTTACAAATTGCGACCGAGCATCCTTGTGAGGTGTAGTGCGCCTTGGCAAGGATGATGCTTCCATGTAATATTTTCAAGGTTAGCCCAAGAATCACAGTGGCTTAGCAGACTCAAATACCAAGCAGTTTTGTAAACATTAAAAGAAGAAATCTTCTTATGTCAGCTTGACAATGGAAGTTCTGTGCAGCTGTGAATGCTACACGATTCTTTTTTTTTTT
>JADRCC010092098.1:0-12634 GCA_019843855.1 Hylomyscus alleni
GGGGGGGGGCATTTCCTGCTTCATCTGCTTACCTCAAGCCTCCCTTTCTCCACCTGTTGCCCAGTGTCCTGAGACTGGCTGACGGGCCCACAACAATGATCACCAGTTTTGATGGATGATCCCTAATAAGGGCCAGGCTGTGTACACTGGCCTGCAGGTACCAGCTGCACACTCACCCTCTGGCTCACCGCGTGACACCTGTTAGCCAGCTCCTCCCGCTCAGCATCTGCCTGGGCCAACAGGTCCTCCAACCGTGTCAGTTCCCCTTGCAGGAGCTCACTTTCCTCCTGTGCCTGGGTCGTGGTAGCTGGCAGCTCCCGCAGCCCTGTGGGCACAGCATTCAGATCAGGCCAGGGCCCTGCCAAGCAACTGGAAGAGGCCATGAGGAACGTCACTGCCTCTCCTGTTAGCAAACATCCTCATATCCCTGTTGCCTTTGGTAGATACCTCTACCGCCACCTACTCATGGCCAGGCTAAGCCCCTATCAATTAAAGCATGTGCGGGGGGACACTGGGTACCACCCATCATGTCTGAGCGGCAGTGGGGCTTCTGCTTCAGGGCAGCAGGACCCTGCCAACAGAAAGGTTGCTTTTTTCAAATATACAGTGATGTCTCTCTGTCCTTTCCAGTGCCCAGCAGTAGCCTGGGGCCATTAGGAGATAGATTAGGACAGACCCTTACGACACAAAGAGGTCATCAGACCCCTGTAGAAGATGAATCATGAGCTCGGTTGGGCATCGGGGCGCATGCCTATTATTTGGCCTCCATGCAGGGATGGGTTCCTTGGAGGCTGTTCCTGCAGTACATTGATAAGAAAACTATGGGTGTGGGGCTAGGTGAGGGACAGAAACAAAGTTCAGGATGTCCCTGTCCAACCTTAACCTCAAGTGTCAACCTTCAGGCTTTTCACTATGGAGAAAAAAAAAATGAAGATGGATAAAATCAAGACACTTGGTGGCAGGACAATGTCACAGCACTGAGGTCAGCTCCATGTGGCAGTGATTAACGGCTTTGTGGTTTTATCAACATGACTCGTGAGGACCCAAAGAAGAGAGAGTGGTTGGGAAAATGGGACTGAAAGAGTCTGGGATGGACAGCCAGGGACCCAGGACAGTCCTAATGGCATGGCTCCCTGAGGCCAGGGTCCAGTGCCTGCTGTGAGCAGTCTCAGCCTCACCTGAGAGTGGCTCCTCGCTCAAGCTGCTTGACACAATCTCTCGGATACGGGCTGGTACAGGAGTGGGTAAGGCCCGTTGACCTTCTCCACGTACAGTTAGCGCCCGGTCTTCCCTTCTGGCCATGGGGCTCAGGATGGTGTCTTCCAACTTCTGAAAAACACCCCAGAGTCCTGGTTCTTATAGGCTAGGGACAGCTTGCAGGCACCTCACACAAACCTGTTGTTGTCAGTGGGAGCCGTCATGAGGTCACTTTGATGTAGCAAAGAGTCCTGGAGATAGCAGAGTGGGGCCAGTTGGGTCACTCAAGCCACATACCTTAGTCGCTCCACCTGTGGGGTGGGATTGTGCCAGTCCATGGCAGTGCTTTGGCAAACATGAGGAAATCAAGAGAATGGGTATCTGAAAGGACTCCTGGCCAAGGTCAGCTCAGCTCACCCTTCCCAACTTGAAGTACTAAGTCCTGGGCTGACTCTTCAAGCCAGCCTCTCTGGGATGCCCAGAGCAGGTGCCTTTGTGTACGTCCACAGAAAAACCCTGCTCCACCTGCCCCGCCTGGAACTGTTAGGCTCATCTGCACAGCAGAGATGAGGAGGCTCTCAAACCCTGCCCAGCCATCACAGGACAGGGGAGGGAAGGTGACACTACAGGTAAAGGAACGAGAGCCTACCCCCTGTTCTGAGAGGCCCATCCATCATAAGGGTGTGCTGGGCCCTGTGAGGCGAGACAGGCACAAGGTGACAAAGGTCAGCAGAGGGCGCTTGGTTCTGAGAGCAGCTCTGAGATGTCCCCCTCAGGTCACCCTGGAGGGGAGCTAGAGTGGCCCACTTTCTTGGTGGGTCCTGAGCTAGTGAACGGTCAGGAGAGAAAATCACGTAGGTTCAATGTGAGTGTAGCATCCTGGAGTCCCGGTGAGACAAGTCACAGGGGCCTGGCTCTTCGTTGGGGATCTGACTAGGAATGAAGACCTTCCAGCATTGTGAATGTTAACATCGATGACGGCGTCTTCCTTGTAAATACCCTTTCATGATTTCCTTCAAGCAAGCTAGGCTGCTAGGGGCTAGGAGATTTGACTGTGACAGTAGTCACTCTTCCCTTGTGCCTGGTTGCCTTGAACAGACAGCCATTAAACTACCAACCCTGATCTTGGCAACCAACTGGACGGTTATCATGGTAGTCCAGCTGCTTTGAGTGTTCCATGAACATCTCCAGGAAGCTACCCCACGGCTGCTAGAAGCATCACAAGCTGGGGGGCACTGGGGGTGCCATTCCTGTTTTAGAAGTCTTGTGCTGGTGTTGACTACTCTAAGATGATCTGCAGGGATGTGTGCAAACCTCACTTGGGGCAGGACAGTGTCACGATCTCCGGATGATACCACTCACTCTGTAGGAATTGCCACTCTTGCTAAAGGACGAGCACTTTCTCCAGCAACTCAGCTTGAGCAGCATGGGGCCTGTCATTGGCTGACTAAAAGTGTGTGGTGCCTTTTCCAGGTATCTAAGCAGCTTGCTGGTCGCTGCTCTAAAAAGCTCCTTTTGGATGGTTTGTTTGTCCATTTGTGGTCTTTATCGTGAGTAAGGCAGCCTAGGCTGGCTGTAGGAATTATAAGCAAGATCCCGAGCTTCCAAGTCTTAGCAGAAGTAGCAGCAGCTGCATTCAGGGGTCCCAAAGAGTCGCCAGGAGCCAAGAGCCTAACACCCGAAGCTATGAGCTCCAATAGATACAATGCGGAGCTTGAAAGCAGAGGTGTTCAAGAGAGCAACTGAGGTTAGAAACGGGGAAATTAAAGGTGGTAAAGAAGCTGAAAACTCAGTGAGAGCCAAAGGGGCAGAGCCGAGACTATGGGGACTGCAAACCATGGAACAATTTGGGAGAGCTACTGAGGGGTTCAGAGGCAGGAGTCTGGGTGCCTAGAACTGAGGATACTGACAGGTCCTCGGAGCCCAGATCTCTGCCCCAAGCACCTCAAGCAATAAGCTTCTGACTTTGAAAGCTCGGAACCATAAGTCTCTTGATCCCAAGGCTCAGCGCCATAGGCCTCTGGCTTTGGAAATTCAGGTTGTAAGTCTAAAACTCGAGGTCGCCTGCACCACAGGAACACTTTCTTCTCTACCTATGATTCCTGCCTAGACACAGCCTGTCGGATCTCAGATTCTCAGCAGGATTTGTTGGGGGAGGCACATGAGCCTGAGAGGAAGAACCTCGCCAGGTCCCGTGGGCAGGCTTGTTCTGTGCCAGCAGGAAACTTCCAGGTACAGGGTTAAGAATTGAGGATTAAGATGAGCCCACAGTGGCCAACCTGCTCTGTCCATGAATGTTCAAACTGAAGGATGTTCAAACTGAAGGCAATACCTTAATGACCTGTGACTGATGCCAGGGCCCCTCTACTCCCAAAACTTTCCAGGCAGCAGTCACATTCTCTTCCACAGTGGGACTCCCTAGATCCCTTTCCTACCCAGAGTCCCCTCTGGTGACCCTCTGAAGCCTCCTGACTCCCAGCTCACGGAAGACCTTTTCAGACTCCCAGCCTGGGCTGGTGAGGACGCCCTGCTTCTCCAGGTACCCCATTCACCGTCCACCATTCCTCATGACCATAGCTAGGCCTCTTTCCACTGTGAATCCTGAATGTCTCTGTGCGGATAAACCATGGCTTTCACCTAGGTATCCTAAATATACTGATTCCTCTCTTAAGCTAGCCAGGCTGGAGTCACTCGAATATCCAGATTCTGCAAGGCTCTGGAAAGGGCCTGTCCTGGTCCCTGAGAGCCCTGTAAAGGTCAGATGCTGCTAATGAATGAGCCCACGGCCCTTCAGGCCGAGGGGTGGGGGTGGGGGAAAGATTTAACCTTCCCCAAGGCTTTGCATTTAACTCCCCTAGGTGGTCTTGGTAAGGTGCCCTCACTTCTCTTTCCTCCAAAGGACCTCCCAGTCTCGCACTGAGTGGGTGGTAAACCATCTTCCTTGGGTGCAGCGGCTCCACTGGTGAGGAGCAGGGCTCTCCTTGTTACTTCCTCCCTGGCCAGGCAGGCTCCGGGTGCTCGGACCACCAAGGCCGCTCCTGCCTTTTTAAGAGTTAGAGCGGGAGGTGCCCAGCCATTGCTACCCGAGCCTCCTGTTTTGCACAGGGGGAAACTAAGGCCTAGTCGGGTGGCAAACAGAACCCTAGGTCCCCAGATTAAAGGCGTGATGCTGGCTCCATTCAGAGGTTCCCTTCAGGCCGGAAGGACCCTGCCTCCCCTCCCTCCTCTCCCCGGAGCATCAGCGGCGCCACCCGCCAACGGGAAAGCAGCGGCGCAGCACAAACTTGACTCATTCCTAACGTTTACAGAGGGTCACTTATTAGCCGGGACGTCCCGAGAGGCGCTGGGGGCGTAATAGGTTCCAGCTGTGGCCCGGTGCCTGCGATGGGTCGACGCCCAGCCAGAGCAGGAGGGGTGCGGAGGGGGAGCGGGAGGGGCGCGTCCCTGGCAGCCTGCCCTCCCTTCCCGCCTCCAGTCCCCTGCGAGCTGAGCGGGAGGATTGCAAGCGAGGGCCGCCCCGCCTCCACGCAAATGGCGCGGGGGAGGGGCGCGGGGCTTTGCTACAACGTGCAAGGAGGTCTGTGCTGACCCGGGCTTGGATCCCTTGGGATCCCACCCAGGACCGCCTCCTTCCCCATACCCAAGTCAGGTCGTGATGGGGGAGTGGGACTAGGAAAGTTTCCAGCTTCTGCCCTGCTGGCAGGCTCTGTCCATTGCTGCCACCAGTGTCCCCTCACCCCAGCCTGGGTGGGTCACCATCTTTAGGGCCAGGATCTTTCCTATCCAGCTTGGGGAAGGTTCTAGTGCACAACCATGGGAAGCCTGGGTAGCCTGGGGCAGTGGGGGGAGAGGGGGCTCGGATTGTGGGACACCAAGGCTAAGCAAAAGGCATCTCCGTGGTCACTTTCCTAAAGACCTCAGACTCAGAGAGCTTTCGCCATGTTTGTTACTTCCTACTGCCCTCCATGTGGTCATCAGCTAGACCTATGCCAAAGACTCTAGGGAGCCCAACTCTAGGCCAGTAGCCTATGCATCTAGATGGAGTTCCAAATGGGGGTGTTGAAGGCCCAGTGGGGATATACACCACTGCCTCCCACTTGGCTGTGGTCCTGTTGAGGGAATCTTATCTAGGGGACAGGTCTCTTTACCTCACCCTCTGGGTCAGAGCAAGACTCCTTTCTAAGGGGACCAAGGAGGGGCCCTCTGTGCCATCAACTCACTGTTCATGAGTGTGTCATGCCACTATCTGTGAAGTTAACTGGTCACTCTATGTTCCTTTGGCCTAGGAACCTCACACTGCACTTTTGCCCTTGCCTGGAGACGGACTGGAGTGGGGAGTCCTCAGGGTAGGGTACATATCCTCCCCCATTCTAGTTCTTGACTCAAACATTGAGCAGGGCAGTGGTTGTTGCAGATGGGGAAACTCAGCCCAGGGACAGGGCTTCAGCCCTTAGTGTAGTCTGTATTCAGGAAAAGAACTCATCACAAGAATGGGCTGCAGCTTGGGGCCCCCATCTTAGCCTCCAAGCCTGTTCCACAGGCATGACCCTTCTATGTGTCCCCACTGCTTGGAGCAGCCATGAAAGGTTACTCTATCCCCACCCATCCTCACCCTCACCCCACCCCACCCCCATCCCTACTCTCCACACCTTCCAGATCTGGGACAGGGATCACCCTGCAGGGGAATTCAAGCAACAACCAAGCACAGGCACTGGTGAGGAAGGGCAGGGGCCAGTTGGAGCCCAGACTCTGAGGTGCACAGCCTCTCAGAGCTGATGTCTAGGTTGGGTGGAAGCGTCACGTGTGTCCACCACAAGGGGCTTCTTGAGGGGGGTGGGGGTGTGGAGAGTGGGGATGGGGGTGGGGTGGGGGTGAGGATGGGTGGGGATAGAGTTAACCTTTCATGGCTGCTTCAAGCCGTGGGGACAGAGTAGAGCATTCCAGTATTCCTCTTCTTGACCTAAGAGTCAGCCCAGCTGGGGCCTGGCAGGTACCAAAAGTGGTCCTCCCAGGTGAGCCCAGCACTCTCCTTTCAGGTTGCAGGTAGAGGAGAAAACAAAACAAACAAAACCCATTAAACTTTGTCCGCTTGCAGTTGAGGAGGTGGCGGCTGGTTTCTGTTACTAAAATAACAGGAACCACCAAGGCATGAGTGTGAAGTCCCAACTGACCCCGCCCCTCCCCAGAGCTAGTCCTTAGTGGATTTCCTGGGGTCCTCTTCCGGTGCCAGCAGCGCTGGTCTACTCCCTAAAACCTGGCAGGGTCTTCTTGTAGCAGGCATGGTGGGATACAGAGTGAGTTAAAGAAGGCCAGTAAGCAGAGAGCACACGAGCTAATTCACCATCTCTTGTTCGTGAGTATGTCCACAGACAGGTGGACAGTCTAGGTCCTGGTCCCCAGGGGAGAACAGAATGAATTTTTAAAAGGAACCTGGCTGCTTCCGGTAAGGAGAAAGGCAGGACTCACTCGTACCTTCCAAATAAAGAACTCAGCATCGAGCAATCAGGGCAGGACCCCCAAACCTCCGTTTAAAATCTCTGAGGAAGAGGGTATCCAACAGACAAGCCCAATGTTCCTTGGATACTATCGCAGGACTCGGCTGGGTGTCTTATGTGGAGCTGAGAACTGTCTTACATCACAGTTCTGGGGTGGCTAGGCCTGCTGCTAATGCTGCGTGCTGAGCTCCAACAGTGCCCCCATGTGGCCCTTTCCAGTGCTGCAGTAGGTCTGCCCCTTCTGGAACTGAGGTTGGGCTTAAAGACAGTAAGAGAACCTGTGGCAGAGTTTGAGTTGAGGCAGGCTAAGCGGGTTGAAATATCTTAGCACTATCCACGATCCAGGAGCATATGTTTTAAAAATAAGATATCTTGACTTAGAAATTCTCTCTCTGTGTGAGACTATTTGGGACCTCTGACAGGGTCTGTGGTAGGACTGAGACTCAACCCCGAGCTCCCAAACACTTGTGGGACTAGTTTCTGGATATCCAGCTCTAGATGGTCCCCTGACTAGTATGCACCTGATTGGATGCTCATGGATCCTCCTGCATTCTTTCAGTGAACTAGCCTGGCCAAGAGCGGAGGTTCAGAGCACGTTGGTAAGTCTGATGGGCTCTGTACCTGGTAATGTCTACTCCTGTGTTTGATGGGCTGCCTTTATAGCTACTTTGATTGATATCTCCCCCCTACCCCCTGTGCCTGCAGAGTTGGGGTGTGGATATTGCCCCTCAGAGCAGAAGCTTGTAAAGTCATGAGGGGACTAGATGTTGAAGCAAGGGATGAAGACGAAGGGGGACAACTTATCCAGCTACCCCTAGCACAATGCTTGACACACAAACAGGCTCAGACAGGTTCCCAGCACAAGTAATTGAAAGCCTTATTGGAACGGCCAAAGGTGTGAATCACTAACTATGAGATGACTCATAGCAGGGGCTGCTCAGTGGGGTGAGGATGCTGTTTGTCTTGTCTGCTCCTATGTCCTGACACCCACACAGGTTTCCTGGGGAAGGTGGCTGGCCTGCAAAGCAGTGCAACCAAGGGCCTGGGATAAAGAGCATGGGGTGAGGAGGGAGGAGAGGGGTGGGCTAGGCTAGACAGGAGAGAAAGCTGGAGTGCCATTGTCAAGGCTTGGAATGTTCTGTTAAGGACGCTGAGCCTGTCTCTGAACCATGGGAAAGAAGGTCTGAAAGAGGATGTGGCCTATCTGGTCAGTGCAGTGGCACTGGTGTCTGGACATGTGGCTATGGGGACAGAGATAGTCAGTATATCCTTCCTCATGTGATTAGCATTGAATCCAGGCCACACTTGGACCGCTGTCAGTGCCTGTCCTTGGTGGGCCTGCACTCCTGGGACCTTGTACCCTTGATCTGTGGAGTGAGGCAATGACTTTGAAGGGGGAGTGAGAGAGGGGTGTTTGGGTCTTCCGTGAGCTCCAGGATGACCAAGGTTGGATGAGAGCTCTGGATCTTTCTGCCCATCCCCAAGACATCTGGTGATCTTGTATTTAAGTCACTGGGGATTTAATCAGTAGTATTACACAGGAGGTACCCATGAAAACTCTAATGAGGGGCTTGGTGTAGATGCAGGGCTGGGATGGCATGTATCCCAAAATACGCCCCTCCCCATACCTGCCATACTTTTTTGTGGGCGTCCTCGATCCACAATGTGGCTGTTTAAGTCAGGGAAGCGGTGCCTGAGTGTGGAGAGCTGTCCTGGCAGGTGACCGAGCTTGAGGACACCTCAGATTTAACTGGCCAGTCAGGAGTCAGAAGGCAGTCTATGATGGCGTCTGAAGTGCTTCATCTTGTGAGGCTGAGCCCTAGCACTACCCCTGGGAAGCTGGTGTTAGAACAGGTGGATCCAGAGGGTTAAAGTCATGCTTGTCACCAGCAGCAGAGCGAGTGATAACAGTTCCGACAGCTGAAGTCTGGCTTTAAACACAGAAGAAAGCAGGAATGTAAAGTAGTGGGGCCACTGTAGGAAAGTAAGGTGGAAGGACTTTAAACACATAGGAGCTGGAGAGATGGCTCAGAGGTTAAGAGCACTGGCTGCTCTTCCAGGGGTCCTGAATTCAATTCCCAGCAACTACAGGGTGACTCACAACCATCTGTAATGGGATCAGATGCCCTCTTCTGGTGTGTCTGAAGGCAGCTACAGTGTATTCATATGCATAAAATAAATAAATCTTCTAAGAAAAGATTCATGTAGAATTAGAGCTAGATCTCACAACCGTTCTAGAACGGAGACCCCACAAAAATGACACCAGAGACCCACACAGATGGACCTGCACCCTAGTGGGGAGGCAGCTCAGTGGTCCATGGAGGGAAACCCAGTGAGCAATGCTTGGTCCATCCACAGGAGGGACTGCCGCTCAGCCATGCTGCGACATGGGACAATGTGCTAAGTGAAATAAGCTGACAGATTAGGTTCAATTCACATGAGGCTCCTAGAACTGCCAGATACACAGACAGGGAGCAGTCTGGTGGTTGCCGTGGGCTGGGAAAATTGATGTTTGATGGGGATGATAGTTTGAGAAGATGAAACTATTTTGGGGCTGGTACTGGTAATGGTTGAGAATAGTGCAAAATTCTATTACTGAGCTGCACTTTAAGATAGGCAAAAGGGTGAATTTTTGTTATTTATATTTTATTACAGATCGAAAATTGAAAAAGGCTGAAAGTCAGTGAGCCACACACATATCTCAAATTAGATGGTCAAAACCACAAATGGAATGGTTAAATATAAAAACAGCACAAAATGGGATGTGCTGGCTGTGTTTTGTCAACTTGACACAAACCTAGACATATCTGAGAAGAGGAAATCTTAACTGAGAGAATGCCTTTAATAAGATGGGCCTGTATGCAAGTCTGTGGGATATTGTCCGGATTAATGATTGACGTGGGAGGGCCCAGTGCATTGAGGGCAATTTTATCCCTGGGCAGGTGGTCATGGATAGTATATGAAGGCAGACTGAACAAGCCATTAAGGAGCACTTCCCCATGGCCTCTGCATCAGCTCCTGCCTCCAGGTTCCTTCCCTGACTTCCAAGATGATGAACTATAAGCTGTAAAATGCTTCTCCAAGTTGCTTTTGATCATGGTGTTTTATCGCAGCGATAGATGTCCTAGCTAAGACAAGAAGTGTATGTTACCAGCCACGGAAATGAAGAAGCAGGAGCCACTTGGAGACCTGGCGCTTTCCTGGACTTAGACAGAAGGTCTTGAGTTCTGGACACTGTATTGGGAGGCGGAGGTAGCTGCCCTCCCTGCTTCCGGTCCCGTGATATCAAAAAGACAGAAGCATGTGAGCCACTGCCTCCGATCATATCCTGCTGCTATGACGAGGCTATGACGAGGCTGGTCTTGTATAGAAATGGGGGTCATGGAGCTCATGGTGCTGGACGCAGCACCTCTGCTGCACACTGGGAAGATAGCTGGCTATTACCCAACATGGCAGATGTCATTGTGATGGAAGTATGTATGAAAGAAAAGAGCATATGGGGTATGGCGGGAAGGACTCAGATAGCTCAGGAGCCAGATTTGCTGCCTTTAAAAAATAAACCCAGTTCATTCTGGAGAGAAGTAGGGGCCAGAGAGAAGCACGCCAAATCCTTCTGGGGCCTGTGCCCCAGGACCTAAACACTTTCCACTCTTCATTAGCATCACTCCCTAGACTTCCCATGAACCCTTTGGGGGTACATTCAAACCACACCCAAACCATAGCAGCAGCCAACAGCAATAGCCAACAAATATGAAAATTTATAATGGACAAGTTCCCAGAAATTAGACCTTTTACCCAAAAGAAACAGTTTGGAAAGTTCTATGCCATTAAAGCAACCAACTCAAGAGTGGGAAACCTTTCCACACTATATCCCACCCATCTTGGGTGCACTGTCTGTTCTGGGTCTGAGAGGATTCAGGAAGCTCCTCTTCCTGATGCATAGTGAGCCCCTTCTTCTGTGTGTAATTTTAGGGCGTCTTTGAACTCACCAAGTCAATGTCTTACCCTCGAGGACCAATCCAAGGGCTCCCAAACCTGGTTTCCAGTTCTAGCTCTTAAGTGGACTGTGGGGCTGGGTGCTCCGGGATGCTGTGCAATGGTGTATGTGTGTGTGTGTGTGTGTGTGTATGTGCGTGCGCGCGCACATGAAGCAAGGAGAAGAGAGAAATCTGGTCCAAGGAAGACGGATGTTGGGGAGCTCTTCCAGGCACTGGGAGGGGATTGACGTCAAAGCCTTCGCCGCTAGTCTGTGGAAGGCTTTTTCCACTCAGGCTTCGTCCTTCTCTGAGTCTCCCAGTTCCCTGCGTGTAGCCGGAGGAGCTGGCAGTCCCTAGAGCCCTGCCACTAGTCTGATAGGGCTATCTGGGCATCTCATGGCGCCTGCCTGCTGCATGCTCACCTCAGGTAATTGCACAGAGATCTCAATCACTGCTGTGCAAATAGCAGGTGTGGCTGGGCAGACAGAAAAGCCTCACCAGACTCTGTATGACTTTCAGGTGACAGCTTCCCAGGGACAGGGGGATTAGATGCATGCAGAGCCTCTTACCCCCAACATCCATGCCCAGAGATGTTTGTATCGTTCTGGGATTCTACCTCAAGAACATGGGCAAACACACAGCCACTCACTTCCACCCTCAGGCCTTCGAGGAGCTAGCTGATCAGGTCCTTGCAGGATGATGTATGCTCCAATGGGTGCTGGGCTGTGAGTGTTTTGTGAGCTCTGGTGTCCTGATCCTCTTTCTGAACCCATCACTGGCCTTGCTGTCAGAGTTCAGCCTGAGACCCCTTTGGGTAGAAGTATCAGTGTCCACTCAGGTGAGGGTACCCACCCAGCACACTCTCCAGTCTTGTTGCATCAATTAACTTATTGTTTTAATTACATCTTTTTTAGTTGTGTGTGGGGTCAGGGTGTGTATGTGTCATGGTGTGTGCCTAGAGGTCCAAGGGTAAATTTTGGGAGTTGGGTCTCTTTACCACGTGACTTCTGGAGAGCAAACTCAGGTCATCAGACTTGGAGGCAACTGTCACCCACTGAGCCATCTGCTCCACCCCAACTGACTTTAATATTCTGTTTGCATCACGGTCTGTCCTATGTGGGCAGATGTGTATGCCTGTGTGTACAAAGATGCTAACAGGTTATTTAGCCACTTGGCACCATTCGTGTGGTTACTCCTTTCAGGGGATCTGATGCATTGTTTACTTAGGACCACGTCAACCCCCTGCAGCGTGGCTTTGAGGGTCTGAGAGCTAAGTTAATGAACACCTGAGTTAGCAGGTCCATCTGGGGTACAGTGAATCCCCAGTGGTTGGGGACTGTCTGGCTAGGGTAGCTGGATGATGATAGCGTAGGGGAAGGAAGATGTGGACTGGCAAGTAGGTGGGCTTTTAGGTATGGGATGTGGTGAAGGGGAAGATAGAAATGCAGTTTACAGAGCGGTACTGGGGATATCTCCAAATGGAAGCCCCTCTTCTAAGCTCAGACTCAACTGCTCCCATACCTGGCCACTAAAACAGTGGAGCCCCCCCCCCAATACCTCATCCCTTCCACCTTGATGTTCAGGCTACAAGCCCAGGACTCGAGAGGGGTGCTGGCTTTCTGAGCTGCTTTGCCTGTCCAGAGATCCGCACTTGCACGCTCATATTCACACTGATCATGTGCACAGGTAGAGTGTGCTCCTGGGAGGTGCGGCTGCACTCCAGGCAACGTCCTATCTAGAAGTGCTCTCAAGACTGCTCTCCAGGGGCCACAGAGGGGGCAGCCACTTCACTGACCTTGATCACAGTGTCCAGCCCCAGCTGAGACTGCTTGGTGGTGTCTCCATCATCAGGATTGCTGGAAGTGGAGCTCATCCTGGGGCAGAGCACAGGACCTCAGATAGTTAGTACCTGGGCTCCTCAGCGCGTCTCTTCCTAGAGACTCAGCCGCCCAGTACCTTCCTCTG
>JADRCC010092141.1:0-13018 GCA_019843855.1 Hylomyscus alleni
AAAAAAATGTCCAATATGCTTGGATTTCCTCTAGCAACTATTGTACCTGAATTCCTTAAGTAAACAACTTATTGTCAAAGAACTGAAAGACAAGGTGATTCTGCAGGGCCTTCATGTTTTAACCACAAAGAAATTAACCCATTTTTGGCTAACATTTGAAATATATATGTATTATTTTCTTAGGTTAAAATTCCTTGGGGCATCCTTCAAACTTCACGTGAGATTCAGAGTGCAATAATTAGCAGTGGGCTGCTTCCATTCGCCAATATATTTGTACAAACATATGTTGGCGCTCGGTTCCATATCAGCTACACATCAAAGGAGGACGCTGAGGAGGAAGTATTCCACCCCAGGGCTGGATTAGTGTCTCTGCCTCAAACAGGCCTCATTGAAGGGTATAGTTTGGGGAAAATTAAAGAACTTGTCTGACCTGGGTATTGGAGGGAATCCATTAACAAAAAGCCATGCTGAATATCTCTGCTGGTCTTTTTCCTGCCTTGCCGCTGTGGTCCTGCGGCAAGCTGTAAGCTCTTTCATCTCCAGATTGCAGGGACTGTGCAGTTCCTTCCCCAACACCTTACAAGAGGCTGGCTGTGCCCAGAATCTGCAGGCTGGAGTTTCTTCCTTCCAACATATGTTTTCTAATGGGCACAAACCATATAGCCCAGATCTGTAACCTCTCCTCTGTGTAGAGAATGAAGCCCAAAGTTCCCACTAGAGCCTGGCCGGGGGCTGACTATTAAGAGACCAGTCAGGAATCTCACCCCCATGGAAAGCTAGCTCTTTTGTTACTGTGAATAACAACGGCACTGCCAAAATGAGCCTGGGTATTTTACGTGAGAACCACACGATTTTAATAGCACAGTGGACATGCACATGCTTTTGCCCCTGCTTCATCATACTGGGTCTCCACAGCTTTTTAAGATAAATACAATTATTCCTTTTTCCCACATAAGACAGTAGGATCTGACCTACCGAAGGTCAAACCAGACAATTAATTACTCTGCTCACTCAAGCACTGGGGTAGAATTATCACAAACTGATCGGGACATTGCTTTCAGAGGATAGAGATGGCCCACTGTTTTCAAAAACTTCGTAACAGCTATTATTAGCACCAAATTACCCAGATTCACAGTTACATAAATTATAGTGAGAACAAAGATAGGAGATCTCAAAGCTATTTGCATAGTAGGCAGATGGGTTAAAAAAAAGACTACTTATAGTCCCTTTGAAGTTACATAGCCAGCAAAGACAATGATCCTTTTGCAGATAGGACCTTGCATGGGCCATGCTGACCTCAAACTTCCAATCCTCCTGACTCTACCTCCTGGGTGCAGGAAGAACTGGCACATACTATCGCACTCGGTAGGAGTGAAGATTTTACAAGCTACTTACTTCCATTCTCTCTTGCTACAGAACAGACCGCTTCAAAATGTCACGAAATAAATAGCCATTCCATTCTATCTCCTTGTTTTTGAGTGAGGAATTTCTGTGGAGCTGGGCTGCACCATTGGTCAGCTCGCCACATTGCCTCCTGTATAGATGTGCTTATCGGAAGCAGGCAAGATAGCTAAGCTCATACATCTGGTGCCTTCTCAGATGTGGCTTGAAAGGTAAGCTCTAACACTATGGAAAAATAGCAAGTGTTTTTTTCTCCGCTGCTCTCCTCAGGCACTTAGATGGACACCAGACCCATGTCTTCTAGGCCATTTCAAGTGACAAAAAAGGTCTAAGGAGGCACAGGACCCAAACTAGAATGGCATCACTTCTGCCATAGTGAAGCTGCAAGCCTGCCCAGATCAAGCGAGAGGATGCACCTCCTGACGGTAGAGGTCAAATAATGGTTACCACATGTTATCTATCAGCAGCCTAGTTTATTAAATTTATATCATATTTAACCTAATTGTGTATTAGAAGCACGAGAAAAGACAATGAGAGGATACAAAAGTATGCTTCTCTGAAAACCAGTCTGACCAAACATCTTTGAAGAAATACCAGATGCTAATACTGGGGCAGCAGGGTCACATGACTGGAAGTACTCAACATGAGCCTGGAGCTTCTTAAAGGGACAGAAAGTAGCAAAGTACCCAGGACAGTGATAGGAACATCACAAAAGGACATAGGAAGTAGCAATGGTCAGAGACAATGAAAAAACTAAAAGAGATAATAATAATAATAATAATAATAATTATTATTATTATAAAAGAGATTATTATTATTTATTATATAATATATTATATATTATTATCATAAAAGAGATTATTATTATTATTATTTAACCATAAAATGGTGTTGATTTACACCCTAAAGTCAAAAGTCAGCTCCAAGAAATCCACACTTAAAGAAGCAAACAAGATCCCTGGGCAGAGCTCTGCTGCAATCTGGAGGTGGATATAATTCTCCAGTTCTGAAAGCGAGATATTTGCCATGACTTCCATCCAGTGAATACAGTTTGAAGTGGGGGGAGGTGAGTTTGGAAAGCACTGCTCCATCAGATGACTGAGGCCAATCACCTCAGCAGGGACGTCAATCACACACATTTGGCGCGCTGTGCAGGTGATGGGGGAGCTGTCATTTACAACACCCGTGACTCCAGTGCAAGCATTAAGAAAAACCATAGGTTCTTAGCCTACGTGTGCGGCTTCGTCAGAACACAACAGAAGAATCTGTTAAGAAGGAAACTGTGTTATTTTATATTTCTTGGAGGTCCACGGGGAAAGTTCCCGCAGAACTGGTGCCTACCTGAGACTGGTTCTGTGCTTCAAAGGCAGTGCTTCCTCCTGATTGTGACTTCAGACTGGCAGAAAAAGCTAACCAGCACTCTTAGCTATCGTTTTTTTGCCTGTGGAATGTTAAGATTTTTGAAAAAACAAACATTCAAAGGGTGGTATGCAAAAACTAGACGAATACTCTTAAAGGTAAATTTTGTATCAGTTCTTTTTTTTTTTGGAGTTTTTTGGGGTTTTTTTATTTATTTATTATATGTAAGTACACTGTAGCTGTCTTCAGACACACCAGAAGAGGGCATCAGATCTCATTACAGATGGTTGTGAGCCACCATGTAGTTGCTGGGATTTGAACTCAGGTCCTTCAGAAGAGCAGTCAGTGCTCTTAACCGCTGAGCCATCTCTCCAGCCCAGTATCAGTTCTATTCTATGAATTACAACAAATAATCAGTAGATGTGATGCTAATGGCAAAGGCAATGAGGTGAAGGTTACATGGAGACTCTATATACTACCTTTATAACATTTTATAAGACTAACGCTATATTATTTTTTGGGGTTTTTTTTAAAGATGTATTTGTTAATGAGTACACTGTAGCTATCTTCAGACACACCAGAAGAGGGCATCGGATCCCATTCCAGATAGTTGTGAGCCACCATGTGGTTGGTTGCTGGGAATTGAACTCAGGACCTCTGGAAGAGCAGTCAGTGCTCTTAACCGCTGAGCCATCTCTCCAGCCCAGACTAAAGCTATATTAATATTAAAGTTACATTTAGTGACAAACCAGCTGGTAGACTCAACAGAAATTTGATGACAGTTGAAAGAGCTTCTCCAGTTCTCCCAGAGACACTAGGAATCATCAGTCAGAGAAACCTACACTGAGCCCACTCAGCGCTACTGCTCAATGCAACGGCTGAATGAGATAAAATTCACATCAAGAAAGACACAGCTCTGTCTGCATAAGCCAGATTCTTTGCATATCTCATACACTCGGTGTATTTATCCATTTCTGCCAGGCAGCCTAAAGAAAGACGGAAGCAGAGATGGTCTGTTACCAACCAAAGAATATTCAGGAATCATAAAGAAATTCATCCACTTCCAAGATGTCGAAAGGTCAGGAAGTTGTACAGGCTCTGGGAGAATCTGTATCAACATGTGTCTTGGCATCTTGAAAAGAAATCATTCCTTTATAAGCATAATGATTCGTTTTGAAAAGACCTTTATCAATGCCACAGATACTCTTAAGTAGGTCCTACGCAGGCATCTGCTCCATTCCAGGGGATAATATCCTGACCCTAGGGTAGTCCTCCTATCTGGGACATTTCAGCATGCCATTACTTGGACATTCTTGTTCCTTGTTCTCGTAGTTGTGAGGGAGACTCACCAGACAGTCCAGGGATGCTTCCTCCTCAGGGTACCTGGATGAGCAGCTTCAGGCATCAATGCTGATGAATCTAGTCCAGTCTCGGGACAAAGTAGACCCAATTCTGCTGCTGAAATTCCTGTTCATCACCACTGAGAGGAGTTTCCCCATCCCAGAGCTCCACAACTCCAGAACATTCTGCATGTTTCTCAACTTATTCTTATTAACCACTGCCTGGGGGTACCCTAACCACCTGCACATCCTACTGATGTGATGGTCATGTTAGCCCCTTAAGAACACTGCTCCCAAGAATATTCCTCTTCTATAGGATGAAACAAAGCCTCATCCACTCCTTTGCATCCACTCCTCCACTAGCATTGAGGCTCACTCAGTCACTGGACATGGAGGCTAGACTCTATCGTCAACATTATACTGTGACACCAACTAAGCTGTACAACTCATCCTTGAACCACTGTGCTTTCTCTTGGCAGGAGACAACAAATTCCTTTGGACACAGTAAACAGAAAACATACTTAGGGCCAAGTATGTGAAATTAAGTTAGCATGAAGCTCATTATAGAGTATATTTCCACTCTACATATCAATGAAATAATATAGTGGCGTATTTCAGTGATCTATCCATAAGATTCTATCCGTGCTGTGAAGTAGCATAATTGTGATGGTTGATCTTTTTAATTGTTGTTTTCCTTTTCAATTGTACATGTGTATGCCTTGTCTAATGTCCACTCTCACCTCCACATCATCGTTATCTTCCCTCCCCAGTCCCCACAAACCTCTTTCCAGGTCCTATCTGTTCCTTTTGTTTTATAACCTACAAAGATGAACCAGGGCCATCTGGAGGACTTGGGTTGAGAGCTCTTTGTTAGAGCCTTATAGATTCAGCAGAGGATACACAACTAAAGTCAGTGTGTACCCCTTTCCAGAATCTAGCAATAGCCAATAGTTCAAAAGGTTAGGACCCCATAGTCTCCTCCTCCTTCTTTTGGTAGTTGTTGATAAAACTGATCTTATCTTGCTCTGTGAATGTTAATGAAACAAAATGGTTTCAATAGACTTGGATCAAGTCTAGAAAATAGTGTTAAGTAGCCTTCAAGGGTGTAGTGTAGTAATTTCTTTAGGCTGGGCCTACATTCATTGCTTATTTTCTGCATCTGAGGCAAGCGGAAGTCACTGCATTCACAACTGTTCATTATAGAGAGCCTTCTATGACTAAGGCTGGGAGTTGCTCTGCCTTGAGTATAAGCACAGGTACTTAGAAAACAATTTTCTGCTCTCTAGTTAATCATGTGATAGCTAATCTTGTCAAGTTGGTGGTATTTAATATCATCATGGGAACAAATTTCTGAGCATGTCCACAGGGACTATCTATATTGAGTTAACTGAGGTGAGAAAGATCCACTGTAAATGGAGACCAAGCTGTTCCTTGCTTAAGTTACTTCAGTCAGGTATTTTGTTACAGCAATAAGAATAGTAACTAGCTGGGCAGCCGAGACACACACCATCAATCTCAGAACTCAGGAAGCAGAGGCAGGAAGGTCTCTAGCTAACCTGGTCTACAGAGTGATTTCTAAGACAGCCAGAGATATACAGCTAACCCTGCCTCTGAAACACTAAGTAAATAAATAAGATAAATAAATAAAAATAGATAAATAGATAAATGTTTATATTTAATTATCATAAAGAGTAATCTTGGTATATTAATATTTGGGAAGGGTCTGGGCTGTGTAGAAAAGGTAACTGACCCCTAGCCTGTGTACAAACCAGTAAGCAGCATTCTTTCATAGTTTCTGCTTCAAGTTCTTGATCTACTGAGGTTCTCGCCTTGCTTAAATTACTTTTGTTTTCAAATAAATTTTTAGGGAGGAGAGGGTACTTGGCTTGCATACCCCAAATATAGGCCATCATGAGGGGAAGTCATGTCTGCTTGGTTTCTTGCTTTGATTTTCCTTGACAATGGACCATAAGCAATAATGTGAAATAACCTCTTTCCTATCTAGTTTAGCATTTGGTCATGTTGCCTATTGTGACCACAGAAAGCAAAAAAGGAAAAGTATTAACAAACAATACAGAAACAATCAAAGAATGTTAGGTTGACTGAAAGATAAGTATCTGAGACCAGACATCTAAATATGCTTTCCACTGTGTTTTCAAAAGTTAGACTTTCATTGGTGGAGGGAAACCCAACTAATTCTGACTCATTAGAAATGGCCAAGCAATCAGAGAAGGCGGTAAATCCACCATTTCATGAAATGAAATACATCCATAAATTTCAAACCTGGTTTTACCACTGAAATTCAACTGCTATACTTTGGGTTTGCATCAACAATTTTATGGTTTAGATCTGCAGACTTCAAAAACTTCAGAGAGTAGTCCAATAACCAAAGAAACTCTTATTGCTAAATTGCACTTAATTGAGAGGCCCCAGGAAACACTCAAGAATATATTGTCCCAGAAGTCACTCGCTGAGGCAGACATGAATTGCAATCTAAAGAATTGTCTCTCAAAGACATGATATAACAAGAACCAGAATGAAACTGGCCGGCACAGGTACACAGACTGTCAGAAGGAGTCACTTCCATTTACCACTGCAATGGAATCTTAATTAGGCTTTATTAAAGAGCAGATCGATGGTATATTATATAGAGATATATCTAATTGACATTTTTAAAGTATTTGTTTTGGAATAGCACAGAAAGGGGACATCTATCTACCCATTGAATCAGTAAAAGAAACTTTACTAACTCAAATGAATGACTGCTTTTAAATGTAAACTTTCACAGGAGTGATAATTAATTTTTAACTGCTCTTTCAGAAATATTTGTGGTATTCAAAGAAAATAATCCCTTTAGAAACCTTTCAGGGAATGCTTCCTGAAAAACCATTGTGTTCTGGCTTGGTCACAGTAAAGACATCAGTTATTTGGAACCAGTGGCTTTGTGGGGGTTAAAAGGGCCTAGTTTGTCCTCTGCTTCTGGGTGTTTCCTTTAAATAGTTCACAGCCTAAGGGCAGTCACAAACAGATAAGGGAAATCAAATTCATATTAATACTTCTGCCTTAAAAGATGTATACCATCCAACTATCTCAAAAAACTATCCCAAATTGCTTCTTTTAGAACAGTAGAGGGGGGACTTTTAATTTGTCCCTGATGAGTTTCCACAGATTGGTACATACTGCTAACACAGATTGAACCTGGAGCCTCGTGGGTGCTAGGCAGGTGCCCAGCCACTGAGCTACGCCCACAGCCTAGGCTCGGGGTATTCTAAATAATGTGCTAATTGTTAGCTTTCTGTGATTAGGAACTCTACTTCTCTGTGCAAACTTCACCCCCTCTGTCACCTAGACAGGCACTGATGCTTCATGATGCTACCTTTTTTTCTTTTCCATAGTTGGAACCTAGAAATAATAAGATGATAATTTCATTTTCAAAAAAAATGAATAAACAAAAGCGGGCCAAACCCTATGCTTAGATGCTGGGCTAGATACGTGCTGAGACAGACCACAAACATTTTTGAAATCCTCTGCTTCATAAGGAGTCAAATGAAAAGCTTTAAGCCAGTGACTGGGACACGATGTCACTGGGGATATGGAAAGCAGGGGATGATAGAACAGGTCAAGGGGGTACATGTGCAAAAGGTTGGGGTAGGACAGGAGAAAGGAGCCCAGAAGAAGCCTCTCTGCTAAATGCTTCTGCATAGCTCCAGGCTTGTCTTCAAGTGTTCATCCAGCAATCAGGAAATGAGAACTTCTCCAACTTCTCCTCTGCCTTCTCTACTTCCATCTATCATATAGTTTTTCCCTATACTGTCACCATGCAAGTCCTCACTCTCTCATCACTTTTCCATGTAGCACTGGAGTCTCAGATCTGCCTATGAAATGTTGGACAGAAACACAAGCCATACACACTAGGAAAGGGCTTCTCCCAGACCCAGACTCCACTCAACCATGACCCCAACCTTGTAAAAAGTGATTGTAACTAACAGTAAACAAGCTGAGAATCACATCAAAGATACTTTTGTTTGTTTCTATTACAAAGCCACTATCATACATTTTTCAGAGATGATGGCATACACCTTTGATCCCAGCAGTTGGGTGACACAGGCAATTGAATCTCAGAGTTCAAGGCCATCCTGGGCTACACAGAGAGAGCCTGTCTCAAAAACAAACAAGAAGTAAGGAAGGTATGAAGGAAGGAAGAAAGGAAGGAAGGAAGGAAGGAAGGAAGGAAGGAAGGAAGGAAGGAAGGAAGGAAGGAAGGAAAAGAGGGAGGGAAGGAGGGAGGGAGGAAAGAAGGAAGGAAGGAAGGAAGGAAGGAAGGAAGGAAGAAAAGAAGGAAGGAAGAGAGGGAGGAAGGAAGGAAGGAAGGAAGGAAGGAAGGAAGGAAGGAAGGAAGGAAGGAAGGAAGGAAGGAAGGAAGTCACACCTGATATCAATATATGTGCTTTATTTTCTGTTGAAATCAATACAAAGTAGCTGTTAAGTTCCAAAACCATCAAATACCAATTTAGTAAATGGAAACCCTGACAGGTTTTTAGCTGATGACATTCTCCCACAGAACAGTGTACCTAAACTGAAGAAGAGGCTCTCAAGAAGTCTCAGGCCAATACCTACCCAAGGGTGAGCTCCATCACACAAATGTCCTGCACAAGGAAACTGGTTTCCTGGCACTGATCTCTCCTGCAGCATTCCCAAGCAGAAGCTGGCCAGTCACAGGAGAACGGGGGAAGGAGGGTTCCTGCACCTTAAAGGAGTCTTATGTGCAGGGTCTTGAGAAATTACAGTGTGCTCTTAGAGAGAAGTCCACTCAGCTCAGATAACATGGTTCTAAGCATAGCTAGCCACTGACTCTCTTGAACAAAAAGTCATGTGGAGTTTCCTGTTGGCCTATTTGTTTCTCTTTTGGAAGCTACAGGCTCCAAGATCTAATGAGGCTGATTTTGTGTCATACCAAAATGTGTGACACAAATGTGTGCATAAAACTGTCTTTCCAGACTGTAAACTCCTGTTAAAAAAAACTATTTATTTATTTATTCATTCATTCATTCATTCATTATGTGCACATATGTGTGCCTTCATGAATTTCTGTGCTTGAATGCATAGATGCAGGTTCCCCTAAAGATCAGAAGACACTGGATCTTCCGGAACTGGAGTTCCCCTGGCGAGTTGTAAGCTGCCTCCTGTAGTTGACTGATCCCTGTACACTCAGGTGTTTTTGAAACTCTGGTTCAGACAACTGCCCACCTAATCACTCAGTTACTTCAGGAGTTTTCTAGTAAAAAGGCTGTAAGACTCACAACACAAAATTGCTCTTAATGAATGTTTCCCAACAAATCTAACCTCTTGAAATCTTTCACGAAAGGTCACTAACAGACCATCAGCCTTTTAAAGTTGCGGGATGATTAGCTTTCCACTTTGCATATAATCCAAAGGAGATTGCAGAGAAATACCATTTCTCCTAAGCCCTTAGCATTTTTCCCCTTGTCCTTCAGAGTCCTGAGAGACTATATTTAAACAGTCATACTGACAACATTTTAAAGTTGCTTAATTAAGTGAGCAGGATTTTTTTTTCCGTTGGGAAAAAATCCTTGGCCCATATTTAGATCTTATTTTAAACCTTGGTATTCTAAGGAGTCTTTCAAGGTATTTGAAGGATTCTTAATAGTTAGTCAAATTATTATCAAATCAGATTTCTATTCTTCTGATCCCTGTAATAAATCTTTACTTTGGTGATTTGCAAGTAAGCCTCTATTTTAGAATTAACTTCTTCTATGACTTGCACCATCTTCTGTGACGTGTGTCATGAAGACGAAGGTGAGAGTAGATGGACATACACTTATCATGCCTGTGTTTGCTAGGCACTCAGTAAGAATAAAATGTGTGCTATATTCCTAAGATGCTATTGGAAACAAATCTATGGAGAACGTAATGCACAGAAGGTAAACTGATTGTGATACAAGGGGTGGGGGTAAGCCGTTAGCCTTGTAGCTGTACCAAGCAATCGAGCTCATGAAACACAAGAATCACAGGCAATCTGATGATGCCTATTCCCTGAGGGATTGACTGGGACGAGGGTAGGAACCACAACACAGAGAAACCCAAAGAATTAAAACACAGATTCAAAGGGCAGCATTAATGATAACAGTCACACAATGTCGCTATAATTAGGGCTGCTGACTTAAATGGTTGGAATAATGCATTTTATATTGTAAGTATAGCTGACAACAATAAACATAATAATGGTGACAGCAAGGGAGACAGATGCACGTGGCCTTCTTGATCTAAGGGCTTCCTGTATCACCTCCTTCAGTGTTCAAGGCATCCCTTGGAGGAAGAATTAGTTTGCCTTCTTTTTACAGGCTTAGAAGCTCAAGGACTCAAAGATAAAAGTAACATCTCCAAGAAAACTCTACGAGAATGGGCAAGTGACAAACACAGGGCTGAGCCCACACAGCCTCTTCATAGACGTAATGACTTTTAACTTCGATGGATGCCATGAACCTAGTTTATAGTAAAAAGAAAAATTATATGAAACTTTGGGACAAAATAAAAAGATAGCTGAAAGATAGAAATAATGTGGGTGGGGACGGGGGTAAGGGCATGGTGACTGAGGTGTCCAGAAGCTTCCATGTGAGTAGAGTGGAAAGACAGCCAGAAAACGAGTTTGGTCAGAAGTGACAGTGACCTCCAAACCACATTAACTACAGTGGCACTTGCTATTTCAGGGCTCATAGCATCCTTTCATCTTAATAAGGGAAAGATGTTTGCTCAAAAACAAGAGAATGAGTGATGTTTTCCTCCATGAGTAATATGGATGGGCACAGTGACAAGGGTGAGGAATGCTGGGTGAAGGAAGGCCTGCTTTACCTCTACGGAGCTACGCAGCCTTGGCTCATTGTCCCTCACAAGCTAATGATGTTCTGTTGTCGGGTTGGTCTCACACACCATAGAAAATTAAGTATCCTTGCCTCTTCTTGTAAAAACTGAAGCAAGACCTCTCCTTTCTGTTGTGTGGCCAACACAACCATATCCAGACACGTCCAGTGTCCCTGGAGGTATAAAATCAAACCAATCCTGGGGAAAAAAAAGAAAAGGAAAAACACTCTGACACAATGACCCTGGAACGCTCCATGAAGAGAAGATATCTGTTCTAAAAATGCTACAAAAAGCTGCTCAGTAAAGAAGCTAGGGTTGGGAGTAAGACCACCTCGGACAGAGGCAGAAAGATGAATGAGGTAAGACTCTTGCCAGTGGGGAATGGCTCCTCAGCATCAGACATCACAAAAAAGGGCTACGGCTCACTGAAGAATGACAAGGACTTGAATAAAGAGTGATGATGAACAGTTTCAGACAGTGCCGCTCCGTGGGTAGCGCAGTGATGAACATTTGCAGACAGTGCTGCTCCGTGGGTAGCGCAGGCTTTGTTACGTGTTTAATTTTTTTGAGCAAAACTGGAAGCAAGGAAAGTATTTTAATCCTAAAATGGATCATTTCAAAAATCGGTTTGTCTTAGACTTCTTCAAAGAGATAGGCACTTATCATAACTAATTAGAAATAGGAAAGGAAACTATGGACCCCTTCACACCCTGCAGAGTCCGGTTCTTTCCCTCCCTCACTGAACAAATGTTCACGGAGGTCCATATGTCCCAGATAGCCAAGGATTTAAAATACACCGTTAAGCAAGAGAAAGATCTTACCATCTTATATTCTAGCCAGAGGAAACCTAATTTTTAAAAAGGTCTAACGAAAATTAATGACATGGTATGATGGAAGGCAATAACTTCTATGGGCAAACATAAAAATACAGCAGGAAAGGGGAAGGGGAGTTATGCGGAGCCTAGACAGAATGCCACATCCGGTCAAGAAAGATGAAAATAAAGAAAATCCATCCTATTGTTGGGCTCTATTTGTGGAGAGCTCTATTTATTCTTCTTTTGTATTTTTTAACTGAGATCGCTTATTTGTTTGTTTGCTGTTTGTGTGTGTGCGTGCGTGACATGGTATGCCTGCTGACACCCGAGAAAACTTTCAGGAGTCAGTTCTCTCCTTCTGTCCTATGCATCCCAGGGATTAGATTCAACTCCTCGGACTTGGCAACAAGCCCCTTTATCTACTGAGCCACTCTTTTCTTCTCAGTGTCCTTGCTGCAAGATCCAATACTCGGTTCTGTGTCTCCATACATGGATCTTGAGAACAGACACGAAAGCAGCTGAACTGGGTCTAAGGTTCAACATACATGTGTGGTGTCAAAGACCTGGGAATCCAGAAGGAACATCACCTTGTCTGGAAGTGAGTCATGGATAGGTGAAGTCCCATAAGTCACCTTTATTTGGTAACTGAAATTGAGATCTACAGCATACCACTAGCATGTATGTGCGTCGGGACCCATGAGAAGGTCCCAAATGCTGTCCAAACTCGGCACTCATGGAGGACTCTGAATGACTCCCAAGCAAGCATGATTTTCTTTCTTTTTTCTTTTCTTTTGTCTTTTTTAAATATAGTCCATAAAGTTCAATCTGGCCTTGAACTCCAAGTGATCCTGCTGCCTCAGCCACACGTGTCTACGGATTATAGCATGAGCCTTCCTCCTTGGTTTTCTGGTTGCTTCATTACCTAAAAAGGTAAAATAATTTAAAGTCAGAAAATTAAAAGTGTTTATGAGGAGTGTAGTTATTGAAAACACTCCCTTCACCTGAGACTTGTCAAATGGCGTTTCTAATCGTGACCCAAGAACAAGTTAAAATTCCCATTGTTGGGACAAGACTGTGTTGATGGCCTGTGGTCACTGAGAAGTACATACAGTGACAGTGCAACTGAAATTCACTCTCTTGACATGGTGTCTGAACCAGTCCCTCCCACCCCAGGGATGTAGCTAGTTGCCCGCCCCACCCCCCCCCCCCCCCCCCCGAAATCCT
>JADRCC010092154.1:0-12080 GCA_019843855.1 Hylomyscus alleni
TCAATACCCACATGGATGGCTTCATTTGTCTTTTTCACCCCCATATTCATATTCATCTCTCCCTCTACTGCCAGTACCCAGCACATAGTCAGACTCCTAGCTGTCGAATGTTTGCCAAATGTTCTTAAATGAGAGAGGCGTTTTCACGCATTTTCTCAAAGCCAGGTAGTGCATTGAAGAGGCTGTGGCCTTGCCTTAGGCAGAAATAGTAAAAGGAAAAGACAAAATACCTACTCAGAGACAGTAGGAAAACAGGCAATGAACTCACAGGGAAAAATCTTACTCTTCTCAGCCACAAGAAGCAGCCACAATGAGCTGAGCTCAGTCTACACTATTGCAGGATTTCCCCAGTTACTGAGTGTCCCATGGGGACCACGACTGTCAAAGCTACTGTGGCTTTCATGGCTGTCATGGCAAGCCAGAGCTCGAATCAAAAGGGCTGCCTAGGAAGATCCCCAGCCTTTGTCCTGGGCCCCCAGGTGATTTACAGCCACCTCCACACACACGTATTCACTCATCCTGTCCACTGACTGAAGCTGGGCCGAGGCCCATAAACTAGGCAACAGCTATTGGCAAATTCATTAATTAGGATTCTGTTTGTACTTTTATTGTGAAGGAAAATCATTTGTCAGCTTAAAGTCAGACCCAGTGCCTGATGAGAGCTGTTATTCTAAGAAGGAATCGACTGCAGGCTCTACAGAACATCCCCTCTTCCCTCCCCATCTCCACTATCCTACCCCACACCCCACTCCACCCATACCCTGACCCCTGTCCCTGTGCTCAAAGCCTCTGTGTCAGATGTAGTGAATTGCTTTCCGCATCGGCCTCCACCACCATAGCCAACCTGAATTGGCTTCTGTTCAAAGATATGTATCAAGGGGGCTGGCCCTTCCCGGCTGCATAGAGTGACACCACAGGCGTCAAAGCTAGCCATGGCCGTCCCCATTTCCTGTCCCAGTGGCATGACTATGACCAATGAAGAGAGGGAAGAAGTCAGTCAGGGCTCTTTGCAAAGGACCAGAGGATGAGGACAGAGCATTCTGTCAACAAGCCTTTGAACTTCTTTTGGAACATGACTCTAGGAACTAAGGAAGCTCTGTTGGCAACAAGAAACAAGACTGAGGGCCAGCATGAATAGGCTGAGAATGGCAGAGCAGAAAGGAGGGACCCTGGGTACTGACTGCAGCAGTGAGTGCTGAGTTCATTACCCAGGAGTGGTCCTGCGCGGGACTTCTTGGCTGCAGGGGAAAAGAATTTTGTGGTCTATACCGCCCACAGTGAGCTTTCAGTTGTAGAACCTAGGCATCAAATACCTCTGCAAGAACCCTACCTCCACCACAGCCAGCTGAACCCTGCACTGCCTTCGGATACCTTCTCCACTAACAGTTGTGTTTTTCTTCCTGGTGCCAGGGATGAAACTGGGATGGCCAATTTCAGACTCTAACAATGCTCCAGTCGCTCATGTGTGAGCGCCTTTGCCATCAAGCATTGTGCACATGCGTGCTCGCACACACACACACACACACACACACACACACACTTACTCATGTTTGGTTACACATGCACTCATACATACATCCACGTGCACACACACTTGCATGCTCATGCATATACACATTCATTCACATATCCACATACACTCTCAAGCATGCAGTCTCATGCACACATATACAGCCACATTCATGGACACATACACAGCCTCGTTGACACACACTCACACATGTATGAAATGCACATATGTAATCACACATAATCACTCTATACATGGATGTCTCTGATATGGGTTGAGTTATATACTCTCAAATTTGTATGTTAGCCTCTTTATTCCTAGTACCCCACACTGTGACTTCAATTAATTAAGATAAGATTATAGTACAGATGGGTTTCTAATCTGATGCCATTGGGATCCTTATAAAAAGGGCACACTTAGAGGCAGACACATACTTGGGATTTGGAATCACTTGGCCATAAGTGAAGGAACTACCAGCAGCCAGGAGAGAAGCCTGGACCCAATCTCCCTCCATCACTTTCATAAGGGACAGAGGACACCCTGGGTTTGACAGGGTTGTAACACCTTGACTTTATGCTTTCAACCTCTAGTAATGTTAGAAAATACATTTGTATCATTTAAACATCCCCATGCATGGCAATTTGTCACAGTATCCCTAACAAACAAATCTTGTTGCTTACATACGTAACAAGGCAGTGGTACTACGTGTGGACACACTTCACCTACAGAGGACAAAAATCGTATGTTTGGTGGAGATAGTGCATCTTTTCTAAGTTGTGAAGTTCCTCTAAATGTCTTCATACACAGAATGGGCTGGGCAGACCAGTTGGGCAGCTGCCCAGAGCACCAAGCTATTAGAGGATCCAAAATATCACTGGAATAAATAGAAACATCCAGGCCAGTTGACGCAAGTTTCCACAAGCTTCTACCAAAGTAAACAGCAGCCTTTTATGGCAATTTAAAAAACACTCTTGCCAGGCACAGACCCTCTCTTTGGGTATTTTTGTACTCCACCCATACAACTACCTGCCATCAGCTCCCATTCTAAAGCCAAATAAAGGACAGTATCACTATCCTTCAATATGTTCCCCCCACAGGTTGTCTGACTTGAAAAAAATGCCTAAGAAAGCTGACCCAAGGAACTACAAAGAGGGTAAGATATTTTACCATTTTAGACCATTAGTTTTCTCTACCCAGGGGCAGTAAATCTCCGAGTAAATCTGTCCGCTGAATAAGAGTTTTTAATTAATGTTTGACAGCATCTGTGCCTGATCCACAGTCCCCTTTCTGCCCCCTTTCCCTATGCTAAGAACATCTGAAATTTCACTTGCCATAAGGTCACTGAGCATAAAGACTACATCTCCAAGTCTCCTACAGCTAGGAGTGCTGGTGTGGAGAAGCTCAGGCCAGGGAGATATAATCTGAAGGATCTTGTGACAGTTCTGAAAGCCTTCCTTCCAAAATAGTTCTGTGCCCTTCTTTCCACTAGTCACAACATGGGCATGCTGGTCTCCAGTCTACCTGGTGGTCTAAGATGTCAGTCATGGGATGCAAGGGGCCTGTACCCTACAGACTTAACAAAACAGAATTTCCATGCCAGCCATAGACCACCCACCATAGATAGTTACATGAGAGAGAAGTCACCTCTACCTTGATTTGGCACTTGCACCAAATGCTGTTATGCTAGGAATCTGCGTTTTTCCCCCGTATGAAGACAAACCAAATTATTGTCCCCTGTGGAGTGCTGCTGTCTTGACTTGGCCTTGGTCCAAGCAAGTCTGGATCTGCTCCGATATCCACAAAGGCACCACTGGATGACAGGTGGTATGACAGTAACCATGTGAACAGGAGACCAGGCATCATGAAAAATAAGCCCCCAAGTCCTGCAGGAAAGAAAAGGAAGCTGAGAGGCACTGTTGATGGGTTTGAAAGGTGGTTGCAAATTTTTTGACATGTATTCTCTCAAGAGATGGATGTGGTACCCTTCAGTAAGTGGTTTCTTCCAAATAGAATATGGTAGGAATGGTGACATTTCCAAAGCTAGGTTAGAAGAGGTATCTGTCTTTTGACATCATCACTCCTGAAATCTTGCAGCCATAATGTAGGGAAGCCAATTGGCGTTCTGATCAACAGCTCTAAGTAATGTATTACCCAACAGCTAGCAGCAACCAGCAGACATGTCAGTGAACAGACTTTCAAATAACCCAGCCCCCATCCCCACCCCAAGCTGACAGAGACCAGAAGAGAAGAGAGTCATTCCTGATACAGATTGCCTAAAGAACATATCCAATGAGCAGGTCCTTAAAGTTTGGAGTAGTTTACTGTGGAACAGCAGGTAGTCAGAGCAGCAGCCTGCTCTGTCACATCATACACGACAACATAGATAGGTCTTCAGGCACCACAGAGATCTCTGGAAAGTTCCAACGTCCTTTATGGGTTATCAAAAGAATGCAGCAGTCCTGAGATAACTGAGATGGAGAGCTAAAGAGGGTATCGAGTAGTGGTGTCAAGAGCTCAGAGGGGGACTAGAGAGATATCTCAGAGCTTATGTATGTGCTGCTCTTCCAGAGGACCAGAGTTCAATTCTCAGCACCCACATTAGGTGACTCGTTACTGCTTATAACTCCAGCTCAGGAGGATCTGAAGCCTTTGAGCATCCACACTCCTGTGTGCATGCCCATGTGTGCATGCACACACACATGCACACATACACACACACACACACACACACACACACAATTTAAGAGGGAGAAAGAGTGCCCAATGTAGGAAAGGTCCAGGTAGAGGGAACCAGCTGCCACACTGACCTTGTCCAGAAACTATTATTAGATACCATGAGCGCATAGAGATTCACTTGTGCAACAACAGCCCTCAGACTCCGATCATTCCAGACCAAGGGGGCCATGGGGACAATGCTCACTCCCCATCTTACACATAAAGAGTCACCTGATAAGGTCTACCTGAGAGCGCCTTACTTCATGCCATAAAACCTGGTGGCATTACCAAGGTGGGCCTTTACATTTCTAGGAAGGCTCTCAAAATTAAATCTGAGGCCAGGTATGAGGCATGGTGGCACTGAGTGGCACATACCTTTAGATTCCAGCACTCTGGATATAACTGACTGTGTGCCTGTAGCCCCCAGCACTATAGGAGAATTGCTGAGTTTTTCTGGCCACCATCCTAGCTTCAGGTTGAGTGAGAGATCCTGTCCCAAAGGACTAAGGCAGAAAGCGATAGAACGGAACACCTGACGTCCTCTAGTCTCCACACAAGTACACCTTGCACATGCACCTGTACATATGCATACACAAAGAATAAATAAGAAACTTAAATACAAAGATCAGGTGACGTGGGGAGTGCTTAGACCATGGCCACCTCATTAGCAGTAGCATTAGAAACAGCTGTCATCTAGGGCACTCTGGCAACACACTTACAAGCAAAGTCCTATCCTCACCCTGCCTTGCAGTCCTGGTGTCAGACACATACTCCTACCAAGGCACCCTGCCCCTCAAGTGCAAGGGAGCTAAACCATCCTTTAATGAGCTGTACAGAGGGGATAGGACAGCTGGAGACATCGGGCAGGCTACCCTCCTCTGTACCCTGGCCTCCTCTTCTATCTCAGCACATTAGGCCACTTCCATTCTCATAGCTTTGCTGTCCTAGTAGCTACCTGCTGCTATGCAGCTGCCAACATCTACAAAAATGTATATTACTCAAAAGGAGTAACATTGGAAAGAGAGAAAGCAGGGACCGAGGAAGGAAGGAAGGAAGGGAGGAAAAAGGAAGATGTTAAGATGATTTATATTTCAGGGCTCAAAAACTGTCACTTCCCCCTATCCTGTCTCATCATGCCTTCTGGTCATTTCCTGTACACACACACACACACACACACACACTTAAGAGGGCCATACAGAATGCTTTAGCTGCTCTGTAGCCATCTGTCCTATTTGAGCCGGAGCCCAGCAGAGCTAGCTGCAGCTAGCAGACATTCTGGCAAGACTCCAAGACTTCTGAGTTAGGACCTCAGCCTGCCACGAGTTACTTAGCAAGCCTTTATCTCCACCAGCCTTCACTTTACAGCTGTAGGCTACACTGGGTACACAGGCACCACATCGAGCAAGGTAGGTGAGGTGCAGGCTTTCTTCTTCTGGGCAAAAATAAACAATGAGCTAAGAAATTGGCAAATAGCAGATGGTAGCAAGAGACATGGTTAAGAACCAAAACATGCTGCTGGGGCTGGCCCCCGCCACCAGGAAGCTCGCTTGAGTGACCTGTAGGCTGAGATCTGTAGGACATTAAAAAGTCTGAAATGTCATTTGGATGGAAGAACATTCCAGGCAGAAGGTACAGCTGATACAAAGGGCCTGAGGCAGGTTAATGAGGTGGGGTTTCAACTGGGCTCAGAAAGAAGAGGTAACATTGTCAAAAATGTGTTCTCCCCTTGATTGTGCATTAGTACAAAGGAAACCACAGACAGGCTAAAAGCCACCTTAGCCAAGCGGACAGATACATCACCAATGGCAGAGCAAATGGACATGTATGTGCCCCTGCTGCTATGCACGAAGGACATGCATCCTTGGACTGGTACTTTTGCCCAATATACAGAAACAGAATCAGTTACCCACAAACACCAGAAAAAGCCAAACAATGGGGCAATTGCAAAACAACCAGCCGGTACTCCAAAAGGCCTCCTGTCATGAAAAGAAAACACATGGAGAAATGCTATCAGTTTAAAGAAGGGAAGGCCATGACTGCATCCAACATATGATTCTGGATTGGATCCTGGGCCAGAAATGAGTTTTTTTTTTATTTAGTTTTTCTTCTAAAGGACCCTCCTGGGGCACTTGAGGAGATTTGAACAAGATGTGTGGATCAGGAAATAATGTTAGATTAGTGTCAATTTCCAGACTTTGATGAACTGTACCGTGGTTTTTGGTTATTTGTGTAATGTTAAGAATGGAAGCCAGGTCCTGGTCTCTACTACTGAGCTATATCTCCATCCTCTAGACTGCCTTTTTTTTTTTTCTGAGTCAAGGTCTCACATTTAAGGGCTAGCTCCTTACTTCTAACTCCCCAGTGCTATGATTATGGGTGTACCCTACCATATCTAATATTATGTATGTAGTGCTGTGGACTAAACCAGGATTTTATGCATTCTCCCAACTAAGCCACATCCTCAATCCCAAGTTTTATATTATTGTATTATTATTATCGTGTATACTCTGAGAAGGGGAGACATTTACCAGAGCACAACTTTGTCGGTTCTGTTCCTTTCGCCTTTATGTGGGTTCCAGGGATGAAACTCAGGCAAGGGCCTTCACCTGTACCATCCCACCAGCCCCAACTGCTTTTTAAAGAGAAAAGTCCTGAGGCTGGGGCATGCCTTTAATCCCAGCACTCGAGAGGTAGGCAGATCTCTAGGAGTTGGTGGCCAGCCTGGTCTACAGAGTGAGTTTCAGGACAGCCAAGGCCACACAGAGAAACCCTGTCTTGAAAAACAAACAACAACAAACAAATATAAGAGAGGGAGGGGCTTTGTCTTTAGATAGTACACACTGAAACATTTAGAAGCAAAAGCGAATCTTACCAGCTGACTTAACGTCAAAGGTCTCAGGGAAATCCTGGTATGGAAGGAGGGCGGAAGGGAGACAGAGAGAGAACACATGCAAATTGCTAAAAAAAAAAATGCCTGATGCCAGAGGACTCTGAATCCAGGAGGCACGGGAACTCTTGGCACTATTTCTTCAGCTTCTCTAGTCTGAAACTATTTCAAAATCAAAACTTCATAAAATATAATAAAAAATAGTTTTAAACTTCATAAAATAAAATAAAAGAGTGTTGTCTTCTCTGGCCCTTGGGTGGGACGTAAATATTGGATGAAGGGGCAGCGTGAGAAACAGACGCCTGCAAGGGGCCTACAGAAGCCCTGGTTTCCAGATGGCAGAGGAATTAGGACTCCAAAATCTTCCTAGCTGGGGAGCCAGCTCAGTCGGTAGAATGCTTGCCTCGCGTACACAAAGCCCTAGGCTCCATCCCAGCATCGCGGAAAACCCAGTGGTGGAACACACCTGCGATCCCAGCACTCAAGGCGGTGGAGGCGGGAGGGTCAGAAGTGCAGCTTTAGCTACACAGGGAATTGGAGCCTTGCCTGGAATACGTAAGATTCTGTTTGGGGCGCCCGCGAGCTGGGCGGGGAATGTCTTTCTGTCTTAAGGAATCCACTGGGTCCCCCAGACTGAAAACAAGAAACCCATCCAATGCTGATCAAATGGCTCCTTCACGGCCTGTCAAAAAGCAATCAAAGGATGGATCCCAGGGAGGCCAACTCAGCAGTGTGCCAGGCTATTGCCCTTCTGCCTCCAGCTTGCATTTCTCAGTGTCCCCCACCACCCATCATCCCCTAGGCCAGCCTCAGTCTCGAAGGAAATAAGGCACTCCAGACCCCAGAAGACCCTTGCCAAGACCCTTTTGACCCTAGCAGGAGCAGCCTGCTCCTGCTAGGCTCGGGTGGGAAAGAATAAAGGAGCTGGCTTTCTCCAGGGGACGCCCCTTCTCAGCCTGGTGCAGGGGACGCGTGGCACAGCCTACAAGGCTGTCTAAACAAGCAGGGGCTGAGCCGCACACCAGGCGCCACACTCATTAAATAGGAGGCCAGCCGCAGGGCTAATCTGACAGGCCGCCTCCAGACACCCCGGGGGAGGGGGTGAGGGCGATGTCGGAGAGGGTGTGCACTGCAGGTGGACAAGGCGCATGTCTCAGAGAGGCCGGGTGGTCCGAGGGTCCCTGAGCAATGTGTGGCCTCCCTCTCCGGTCCTCCTCACACATCCTCATACAGAAATCAACAGCACTGTGGGGAAGGACGTGGGGACATTTACACATCTCATTTACACACCACCTTGGGGAAGAGGACTCTGAAACGTCGTTCTTGGCTCAGTGGTTCCCCATTGGATGCCTGCAGCCTGCCTTGCTGGATTAGAGGCAGTGGGAAAAGGAGGCCAGAATGCAAACGCGCTGATAGATGGCTACCAGCAGGTCCCTAGGAGGACCTAGGCCTTGATTCTTTACAATTCCTTCCTGGAGCAGCCGCTGAGGCACAGTGAATAAGACGCGCCAGAATTCAGAACAGCGAAGGTCCAAGGTCTGGGTAGGGATGTCAGCCTGTGTGTCAGGCCCAGCCTGGCGCCTGGCCAGCTGGGAGGCTGGGGAGGCAGGAGGTTTGCAGGCTCATAAAAAGAAATGGCTTGTTCTTTTGCCAGATGAGAACGCGCCAGGTTGGGCGGGGAGAGAAGAAAGGCGCTGCTAGTGCCGAGACCTTTCTGCCTAAGAGTATTCTCCTTGCAGGTAGGGAGGCAGGTGAGGAGATCTGTGTGTGCCCTACTTGCAGGTAACCCAGCTGCAAGTGAAATAACAGACCTGAGAGAGGGAATACCTTGGCCTGAAGCACCGAAACCCCTCCCCCAGGCCTGCACTCCCACTTTCTCTATGGTAAAGAAACTTCTGGGACACTTAAGGACATATAATAATAATAATAATAATAATAATAATAATAATAATAATAATAATAATAATAAGCTCCACTTGTCAAGTCAGCCTGGCCTCAACTTGAGAGTTCACTTATTTTGCCCAAGGTAGGCAAGCCTTAGCTGTTTCCTGACTTTCAAATTTCTTCTGGATTTGAAATGACCCAAACTCACGAAGTGTTTTTAATTTTTTATTATATTGACTTTGTGTGTATATGTGTGCCATGCATGTGGAGGACAACTTTCTGCAATCAATACTCTTCTTGCACCTAGGGATCGAACTCGGGTCAGCAGGCTTGGTAGCAGGCTTGGTAGCTGCCTTTGCCAGCTGAGCCTTTTCCCTGGCCCTCAAACAACATTCCTTAAACCAGCTTCAGATACAGGGCTAGTTGTGTGTGTGTGGGGGGGTATTTAATTTCAATCATTCACAGGCAGATACAATAAAAATGATTTGCTAGGAATAGGAAATGAAAAAGAAACAATGTATGACATGCAAGCCCAGATCTTTATTATTAAATTTAGCAGCCATCTGAGTCCTCTGTCAACATGCTATGAAAGTTTCCAAACACTTTCTCCTAATTTCTGGACTTAGCTCACTGAGGACAGGTGCCAGGCAGACTGTGGACTGGCACTAGCACCCAGAGTACACTTCGAGTAGCAGTAGCAAAAAGCCAAGGTCAAAGCATGTAGCTTCTGGATGTAGCTCTATGGGAGGCCTGGCATGCCCTGGCTCTGAGTTCCATGCCAGCACAAGAAAAAAAAAATTGGGTTCTGCTAGGGGTGGTAGGCCTCATGTTGTAGTGAACCCCAATTACAAAATTATTTTGTTGCTACCATATAACTAATTTTGTTTTTGTTATGGATCACAATGTAAATATCTGATATGCAGAACATCTGATCTGTGGCCCCTGTAGGGATCTTAATCCACAGGTTGGGAACCACTGGTTTAAGCTGTCCTTTAGGCAAATGTCCACACTTTCTCCGATGTCTACCCTACTGGCCCTGTCTTCTGTAAAAACAGTATTGGAATGTGTCAGGCTGGCTAACAGAACCTGTGTCAGTGTTTCCCAGAGGAACTTGCTAAAGTGCACCCCTGTATGATAGGCAGAAAGACAGGGAGGGAGGTCAAGGTCGATCATGGCTACCTAAGGAGTTTGAGACCAGTCTTAGATACTCGCCAAAACTCTGTCTCAAAAACAAACAAAAACCATGCAGATGCTGCAGGTGCTGTCTCTGTTTGTGGGATGGATGGGGCGGGGCATATCAAATGGAGCCACATGCCTATCTATGCGAAGGTTGCTGCTCAACTTATCATACTCTGAACAAGAGCTTATGGGTTTTATAGAGGAAAGGTCCTCCAACACTGGCCCCATCCTCCATCACCAACAGGACTCCTGGAAGTTTCCAGCCCTCTGAAGTAGAGTGAGTGTCTTGGTTGCTCCTAGAATAGTGACTGGTAATGAGTAGCTGGTGCTCTCTTCGTAGAGAGGAAAGATGTGCCTTGGGACCTTTGAAGAAGCTGTGATGGCCCCTAACTGAACCCTGATCCACACCAGCAAGCTGGCATCATGGCTACCTTTGACAGTATCTGGTGTAGGGGCATCCAGGGAACTACCTGGCACCATTGCTAACCCCAACAACCAAGGGCAGTTCCATTCAGTATACCATGCCACTAGGTGAGTTCTCTTTCCATGGTGAAGCCCAGCAGATGATTTGGGGATACCTCTTCCAAACTCCCCAAATCTCCCAATGAAAATCTCAGCGGCTAAAACATTGCCACCCAAGGCAAAGCACAGCTCACTTCTGGTACCCACTTCCCTCCAGAGTAGGAGATTAAAACCACCTCCCTGGGCTCCTGTGTCCTTATCTTCCAGTTCTGGCAAGGCAGTGAATCAGGTCTTCTTCCCATTCCTCCTGTTCCTGTAAGAACTTTACAATGGACAAAGCTGCAGACAACTAATGGTTATAACTCTATTTCCTCCCAGTAGAGTCCAATGCAGGCTAATTGGACATAGTGGAGTAATGATTTCCTGGGTGAGAACTGACCAGCATCTCCTCCCTGGTACTCTGAACTCCATTGGAAATCCACAGGAAAATAATGCCCAGGGGCCAGTGAAATGGATATATTGTAAAAACAAAACATTTGCCAAGCAAGCTTGATGATGTGACAGAACTCAGGGTGGAAGGATAGAACCAATTTACCCAAAGTTGTCCTCTGATATCCATCTGTGCAGTGACACACTTCATACACACAAACACATACACACATGTAATGGTAATAAATAAATATAAATTATAAATAAAATAATGCCTGAACAAGCCCTGTTTCCTGTAACAAGGTGAGTCTCTCTAGTATCTAGGGCAATGTTTCTCAAGTGGGGATTAAAACCCCTTTGGGGGGTCACATATCAAATATCCTGCATCTCAAATATTTACGTTACAATTCATAACAATGGCAAACTTACAGTTACAAAGTAGCATCGAAAATAAATTGTATGCTTGGGGGTCACCACAACATGAGCAATTGTATTAAAGGGTCACAGCATTAGGAAGGTTGAGAACCACTGCTCTAGGGTCTATTGAAAGGGCTGGCCCTTTGGCAACTTAGAAACAGAGCATGCTTCCTAGGGAGGCATTTCCCATCATTCTGTTAGTCTGCAGATGATTAGTGAACACCTACAGGGTGTAAGGTACCAGGAGGGGACCAAATGGACAAGAAAGCTGCACAGTCAGGGTCCTTCATTCAAAGTGCACTCAAGTTTAAGGTGGTAACATTGCCACTGCCCTGTAACAGCTGGTCTGTTCCACCCAGGTCTTCAAGGTCAAGCATGAGGCATCCTTGAGCTCTCAGCTCCTTGGTTGTCTTCCTCAGCTGCTGGAGAGACTCCTGGCAAGGGCTATGCAGCCCCTCCTCCCACTCCCACTGATCAATGGCCTTGTGAGTATTGCTAAGGAAACTCACACATTTTGGGCTTTACCCAAACTAGGCTCCCAGTTACCACATAGCCTGGTGCTGGGAAAGACATACCAAATTAAAGAGCTTACAGCTG
>JADRCC010092163.1:0-10247 GCA_019843855.1 Hylomyscus alleni
TGCTCCACTATGTTCATAGCAGTCTTATTTATAATAGCCAGAAACTGGAAACAACCCAGATGTCCCTCAACAGAGGAATGGATACAGAAAATATGGTACATTTGTACAATGGAGTACTACCTATTGCATTAGAATAATAGAATATTAGCTATTAGAAACAATGAATTCATGAAATTTTTAGGGAAAATGCATAGATCTGGAGAATATCATCCTGAGTGAGGTAACCCAATCACAAAAGAACACACATGGTATGCACTCTCTGATAAGTGGATATTAGACCAGAAGCTCAGAATACCCAAAATACAATCCACAAACCACAAGAAATTCAAGAAGAGGCAAGACCAAAGTGTAGATACCTTTGTTCCTTCTTAGAAGGGGGAACAAAATATCCATGGAAGGAGTTGCAGAGACTAACAATGGAGCAGAGACTAAAGGAAGGACAATTTAGAGACTGCTCCACCTGGGAAACCTTCCCATATTCAATCATCAAATCCAGACATTATTGTGAATGCCAGCAAGTGCTGGCTGACAGGAGCCTGATATAGCTCTTTCCTGAGAGTCTCTGCCAGTGCCTGATTAATACAGAAGTAGAGACTCCCAGCCATCCATTGGACTGAGCACAGGGTCCTCAATGAAGGAGCTAGAGAAAGGACCCAAGGAGCTAAAGAGTTTGTAGCTCCTTAGGACAAACCACAATATGAACTAACTAGTACCCTCAGAGCTCCCAGGGACTAAACCACCAACCAAAGAGTACACATGGAGGGACACATGGCTCCAGCAGCTTATGTATAGCAGAGGATGGCCAAGTCGGTCATCAATGGGAGGAGAGGCCCTTGGTCCTGTGAAGGTTCTATGCCACAGTGTTGGTAAATGTCAGGGCCAGGATATGAGAGAGTGAGGTTCGTAAGCGGGGGGAGGGAGGAAGGAGGGAACAGGGTTTTTTATTTTATTTTATTTTATTTTATTTTATTTTATTTTATTTTATTTTGTTTTTTTTCGAGACAGGGTTTCTCTGTGTAGCCCTGGCTGTCCTGGAACTCACTCTGTAGACCATGCTGGCCTCGAACTCAAAAATCCCCCTGCCTCTGCCTCCCAAGTGCTGGGATTAAAGGTATGCGCCCCGCTCAGGGTTTTTTTTTTTTTAATTTTGTTTTGTTTTTTGTTTTGTTTTGTTTTTTTCCGGAGTGGAAACCAGGAGAGGAGATATCATTTGAAATGTAAATAAAGAAAATACCTAATAAAAATATAAAAAAATAAGTAATTCTTTTTTAAATTTGGGCTAATAATTATTTCTTCAAGGCTCAAAGTCTATCTAACAGAAACCCCAACAGCAGGAATGAAATTACCTCTTTTATGTGTTGCTGGTCACGGTTGCCTAAGAGACTTTCATTACAGGCTATTGCTATTTCTTATAGTTTTCCCCTGGAAGTATAACTTAAGGCCCTATTCCTGAAGACATCATGTACTTCAGGCACACGGCCCAGAGGACCCTGAGCTAGAACTGACCTGAATTTTTCCTCAGCATGCTAGCTTTCATGGTACTAGAAAACACTATTCAAGTTTCCAAAAATAGGAAGCAACCCGCAGTCCTACCCATATATGATGTCTATGAACAACAGCAATGGCCAGCATGGCAAGAGAATGGTAAGGGTGCAAGAGTAGCATATTTACCTTTGAAGTAGCCAACAGCTCTCTGATTGTACTTAAGATCAGATCACCAATGAAGTCATGCTTGGTATTAAAAATCTAGCCTAACCCAGGATTAATAAAGTGATGGATCTAGGAGGAGTATCTCCAACCACTATTTTATTAAACCTGCACATTTCCTAACTACACTCTTAATATTTGTCTCTATGCCTATAGATAAGTGTAGTCATCATATCCCATCAAGGATACTCATCTCAGCAATGGAGAACAGAACAGAATATATTAACTAATGACAATGCAGAGTTGTAGAACCCAGCCCCTGTGTTCACATTTACAAAGCAAGCCTTGCTCTTAAAGATCAGTAAACATTGAAGAAGAGGGGTTGGAAAGATTGTAAGAGCCAGAGGAGCATGGAGTTTGTTGTGAGACTGTCTCTCCTAGTAATGTCAGAATCTATAGCCATAAATTCTCACTAACAGTACTACCTAAACACATGCTGAACAAGAACAACAGACATGATAAACTGGATGTGGAAAAGCCAGGAGCCATCAAACCCTACATAAAGAACTATGGGCAACTAAGAAATGTTGAGAGTGATGAAATACACCTCTCCAGGGAAGAGCATATCAACTGGTTATCAAATACCAAATGGTAGCCCTGAAAATATTCACAGGATTAGCATTATACAGACTGTGTAGGTTATATTTTGAAATATGTGTGTATACATATATGAATTTAACAAAAGTTAATGAAAATAGAAGTCCTGAATTTGAAAAGTATCCAACAGAGGTCTGTGGGAGGATTTAGAGGGAAGAAAGAGAACGGGAAATGATGTATTTATATTGTAATTTCAAAAATAAAAGAAAAATATTTTTAAATGAATGAGTTAAGTAAAAAAAGAGAAAGCAGGGGTGCACGCTCCATCTAGATGCAACCATTTTCATTCATAATGGGTTTGACATTTCAACAGCTATGTCATAGAAAATAATAGACCATAATAGCAAGGAAAAAGGTGCAATGACTTTAAAGTACAAAGAATTGTTTGGGATAAGTGGCCATAATAGAATATAGTGGCGAAACCTTTACAATAAATTGAAAGAAACATATTTATGAATCTTGGAGGGCAGCTGTAGATATTGAAAGAAAAATATGTGAGAAAGTAGAGGCAATTAATGTGCATAATAGCAATGAGAATATCACCCTATGACATAGCATAGATTAGTAATATTGTCCCAGTGAAGAAGAACTTTGATGAAGCCTATCAGTGAGGCCCACCAAATTAAACTACATCACCTTTTAATGTTTTTCTCACTTGTAGGCATCACTATCTTTTCTTTGAAGAGAACATATGATAAAAGAAAGCATCAGAGAAACTTCAGTGGTGAAAGGTAAGAGAGAATTTCACCATGAGGGGAAAGAAATTCATACTCCATCCATCTTTGCTGTGTTCCTTTGGATCTTGTTTTTTCAACCTTAGTTAGAGAAACTCCCATGGTCAATGAAATCTCATTGTACTGTCCAATCATCTCATAGAGATCATCTGCACTTGAATACACACATCTTTAACACCTTTACGGATTATATTAAAAAGGATTTCCTAAATGATTCAACTTGATTTGTGTGTAAACTGGGGGTTTTAATGGTGAAATACAGACCTTGAAAGGAATTTACACTCCTGCCAAAGCATTCACTTAGTCTAGAATGTTGTTTAGATATCTCCAGATACAGGATAAATAACTCAAATTCTAAATGAAGCATTTCCCTTGTTTTTGCCTCCACAACAAAATTGAAGCTAATTTTTCCTAGTTGAGAATTTGAGCATTGAATATATATATATATATATATATATATATATATATATATATAAATTTGCTTTTTAAAACATATTTTACTTAAAATATAACTATGTCATACCCCTCTTGTCTTTTATACCTCCAAACTCTCTCATGCCCCCTCTTGCTTTCTAAATTTGATGGCTTCTTTATCTTTGCCTATTATCCATGTAGATGAATGATATATACTGATATATATGTACAAATATGTAAATATAACTTGATGAGTTGGTTCTTTTGTTTGTGTGTATATAAATTCAGAGCTGACCACTTTGTGTTAGATAATCAGTTAGGGGCTTCATCCTTGGGAGAGACTAATTCTCCTTCTCTCAGCAGTTATTACTTGAGAGAACATTAGAGAAGAGGGAACAGAAATAGTTTAAAAGTAGAGGACTAGTAAGTATCCTATATCTCCTAGAAATAGCTGCCTAAACAAGTCCTGAACAATGACTTTATAAATAGATATCACATTCTTTGAAAACATAAGTTGAGACATAGAGTAAAACTTGAGTCATCAAACTTAAGGAACTTAAAGAGATTTGATTATAGTGAGGAATCAGAGATGTACCAAGTAAAATTGCAGTCTTTGCTGGGGATAGCTCTACTGTCATGTAGCTGAGTTCTTATTTCAAGCTATCAGTGAGAATCTTAACAAAGAATATTAAAGCAAGTGCATTTTAGTTTCATTATATTCTTGCTGTATTGAAACAAAGGAACTATGGTTTATAACCCATATAATGAGGAGCAATAAATATATGTCTTTCCTATCTCAAAGTCGAGACTTTACAATTAAGTGATGGGTGAGTGAAAAAATATGAAAAGTATAAAGATATGCTTATGTAAGTTATTTCTGTTTCCCAATCAATTTTCTTATCTCTTTGCAAAGTATAGGGATCCTGAGAATTCAGTAGTTACATTTGATCATCTTTCTTTTCTGCTTCATACTAGTTTTATAAATAGTTGAAATATTGGAATCTATTTCCCACCATCTTTGTATCCCTGTCAGTAAGTCCCTATAAGAGGGTATGGATAACCCATTCAGCATTGCAAGGAATAGCCAGGAGACATTAAGCAAGTATACTGTTGAGTGATGTCCTCTCAGCCCCTTTACTGCACTAACTAAGGTTCATGAACCTCTCATTTTGGTAGTTCATACTGAATTATGCTTAAGCAGCTTTTCCTACTGAGGGTGACTGACCTAACTCTTATACGTCAGCCTGGGTCCATACAAAAATAAAAGTAGCTTAAAAACTTGAATTATTTTGCTTGTACAAAAGGTTTAAAAAATTATTAGCTTCTCTTTTAGCTTAAACAGGCTTCATTTAAGTAGACTAAAACTTTATATGACACATGTCTCTATATCCCCCTCTCTCTCTCTCTCTCTCTCTCTCTCTCTCTCTCTCTCTCTCTCTCTCTCTCTCTCTCTTTCTCTCTCTCTCACATACACACACACACACACACACACACACACACACATACACACGTACACACACACAGCCTCCACATAGTTCCACATCTCACAAACCCCATACTTATAACTCTTACCCTCATGTACCCCAAAAGTAATTTAATATGAAAACATAGCTATGTTCTTTAGAGGGTTAAAAATATGGAGAATTGAATAAGCAGACTTCCTGAGTATTTAAAAAAGAGGAAGGGGAGTAGAGAATATGGAAGAATATGATAGACTTTTATTATACAGTTCTTGCTGGCCTAGAACACATTGTGTAGACCATTCTGGCCTCAAACCCATAGTGACCTTCTTCCTTTTGCCTCTGAATTGCTGGGATTAATGATAAGCACCATCAGGCCCAGCTTATCTAATTTTTTTTACATAGTTGAATGCCACTGAGAAATAATAAAAACTGAGAGATGATAGTATGTAATATTTGGAAGTAGACAGAGAAAAGAGAACATTCATAATAAATTGGAATATCAAATAAAATAACATTTTTCATGTAATATAAGAGTTGAGCTATAGCTGGAACAAAGTTAAGCTTCACAGGAGGTCAAACTTTCTGTCTAGATGAAAATAGTTATCTTGTGATGTGTATCATAGGTTGTTTCACACATTTGTAAGCTTACTCATGCCACATTCAACTTCATCCTGATCGGTGGTCTAGAAGCACAGACTGAATGGACTTGGGTTAGTCTGTATGATATCACTATTATGAGAATGAGGGAAGTACAGAGAAATAGCATGGAGAAAGCAGGAGAGAGGGATATCATAGTGAAGAGAAGGAGCAAAGCAAGGGGATAAGCCAAGGGGTCAGAGAAGAAGAAAATGAACCAAGGCGCACAGAAAAAGAGGCAGTGCTTGAGCGATTTCTCCCCCTCTCCAGATTTCTAAATGCTGCTTTCCTCATTAATTAACTTCACTTGCATATTTCGTGCTTGCTGAGCCCACTGCTTCTGTCTCTATCACACAACCTTGCTTATTAGAGACTGATCAATGGGTTACTAATGATCAAACCCAGTGATCTTTTTTCCTTTGGTGTAATGTGACTTCTCTGTCTTCCTGAAATTGCCTTTCATATTCTAAGAGCCATTTTATCTCAGTTTTCTCGTGTATCTGATTATTCCTTTATTATATTTTTCTCATTTATAGTAAAGTCACCAAAGTTCAAAGCAGATCTTTGCTTGATCTTCATTGTAGCTTCCCTTATCACCTTTCATTTTTCTAACTTCTAAACATATGTATCCCTAATTTTTCATAGCACGTAAGAGAACATTGTAACAAACATGGAATTTTGAATGCCTGAAAGAGCTGAGGTTTATTTTTCACTTATGCTACATATCCATCAGCAATAAGGCTCTGCACATCGAAAGCATTCAGGCACCAAGCTTGACTGGAGACTCTACTTGACATGTGCATTAATGATGACAGAGACAAGACAAGAGAAAGTTATTAAAATCTGTACTGCCCTTTAAGCTTTAGCCTGGAAGTGACAAAGCCTTTGTATTTCCTGACACAGATCTGGTTACTGCAGTCATAGGCAGATGCTGCTTTACACATGAGAAGATATGGGGACTGGAATCATTGTGAAAATGCCAATGACCACCAGGATGTTTCCTACTCATTTCTATAACTGTGTTTCTTATATACACAATCCGCTGTGACCTTCTGAGTCTATCTAGTTCTTCAGACCAGGAACTCATAAAGCTTATAAGTTGAAATCTTCACAAATCACATGATTGTATGGCATCCTGAATCCTAAATTGTGAGAAATATTTAAAATTATTTTTGCTTATTTGAGATAGTAACTTACTATGTAGTTAATGCAAGTTCATCAGTTCATCTCAAGTTCATGAGAATTATCTTGCCTTGGTTCCTTGAGTGCTAGGATTGGAGGATGAGCTACTATGCTTTACTAACATTATGTAATGTGTGTGTGTGTGTGTGTGTGTGTGTGTGTATGTGTAACTTTTCTATTTCATTTTAAAATATTGTTTCTCCTCTATTCCTGCTAAAGACACTGAAATTTTCATTATTACATTTCCCCATCATTTACAAATTACATCAGTTTTTATCATATCTCCTTTATTGATGTTTAGTCATTTAGATAGTGTTGATGGGGCTAAAGAGATGGTTAAGGGCTTAAGAGAAATTACCACTCTTCCTGGAGACCTGGGTTTCACTGTCATATACTTTGACCATAAGCATCCTCTCAACACCCTCGATTTTTTTCTTTCCCTGTTTCCTAATTCCTGTCATTCTCTAAACCCCTGTGTGTGTGTGTGTGAGTGTGTGCACATGCTGCGTATGTACACACACACATCTCTGTGTGCATATATATATATAGTGTATATATATATATATATATATATATATATATGTATATGCTTGTATGTACCTATATAAAGTCTCACATCAACAAATAAGAACAAATGTGATACTTGTCCCTGTGTCTGGAATACCTTCTTGATATGAGGATGGTAGTTCCATCTGTTTTCCAATAAATAACACAGGTTTTTCTATCTTTATGTCTGAACAAAACTTTATAATATATTTGTGCCACATTTTCTTTATCTTTTCATCAGTTGCTGGAACCTAGGCTGACTCAAGGAATTGGCTATTCTGAAGAGTATGAAATTTGTGTGTTTAGTATGAATTCTGTTTTTCATCTTATCAGCTCCTCCCTTGTCAAAGTCTTCTGTTTATCTTTAGCATGGACTCTTTTTCTGCCCTGTTCCTCTCTGTTCGATGTTTGTGCCAGAGTAATTTTGTGTTTTGATTCTATCTCCCCCATATTTCAAAACATTGTTTCATTTTCAACTTCCTACTGAGCTAAACCCTTCCTCTCCTTGAGTAAATGAAATTTAACAGGCGGATATTGAGTACCTGCAATATGTGTGGCACTGCTAACAGCTTTGTTTGAAAGAATTCTGGGCATATTTCTATTAAAACACTCTTCGTTAAATTGCTATGGTTAGTTTAGAGATGTGTTTGGCTGTTAGGTTGAGATAGAGACTGTTATTTCCTTTTATTTGTATTTAGTGTTTAGTTAAGGACAAAAGCGATGATCAATAAATGCAGGAACACTAATATTCTCTTTAAAAGATAGAGGGAAGACATTGCACCTTTCTGGGATGAGTCATCTATGCAGTAGTTAGAAAAGATTAATTCTGACGACATGTAAATTTAAACAAATCCAATAAACAGGTTTACCACTCTGTGCTATAGAATTTTGTCAAAAGGCAGAATTTTGATCAGAGGCTCCTTTGTCCTTTTCCAATTTACTTCTTAATAATTGTAACTGTTCCACTTATAGCTCCAAATTTCTTGTATTATTTGCAAGTAGTTTTTAATCCTTCAGAGTTTCAGGATTTGATATCAAGATTTATGTTTCTATTTGCTAACTGTGTTTTCTTGTGATAGACTGAAGAATACACATTTAAAAAACAAAAGTAGTTCTGTGGTAGTTGTTGGGAAATGGAAGGAAAAAGGAGGTAGAATCAAGCAAACTTTCTGAATCTAGAACTGATAAGGATAGTGAAGGGATGAACTCACTTTTTAAATCCAGAGTGGAATTTTCAAGGTTAAACTTACCCTGCATATCTGAATTTTGAGAAACAATAGGACATGTACAGGTATGGATTTTACAAAGAGAGCTGAGGCTGAGTTTTTGTCTTGCTACTTCCAGGTGAACTTTGTCTAGCCACTTAACCTCTCTAATATAGTTTTGCCATTTTTAAAACAATTTCTAACTCAGAGTGATGTTATCGATATTAAATGAGACTATGCATAAAATGCTATTTTTGGTACACAGTCAACATTCAGATTTATTTTTAGCCTACTATTGTTATAGGGCCTAAATGTGCTGCTTATATGATACAGGTTTTAACTGGAAGTTAGAGAAAATGAACTTTGAGGTTATTACACACCTATGATTCTGACTTTATAATTCTTTGGCTAGGAGAAAAATAAACTTTACTCACCAATGACTGTGCTGATCTGATAACCCCAAAGCCCAGACACACTGCATAATTCTCCGACAGCAATAACTCAGTTGGCAATTCCCAGGCAGAGTGGAAGAAAGTCCAATATCCGGGCAGTGCTAGAATCTACAACTTCTTATGGTTGGCCTAGTGAAATCTAACAAGATAAGAGCAGTTAATAAGAAGCTCTCCTGATAGAACAGCTCCTGTTATCTCTGAATGTGAATATATTGATGTTAAATACCCAAATCGATAAGGTTAATTTGAATAGTCACCCATAATTATAAGAAGTAAGGGGAAAGTCTACTTCATAATCGTAGCACAAACGGAAAGAGATATTTTTCTACAAAAAAAAAATGATAGCTTGTTTATAATGTGAGGGCAGAAGCTTCAAGTTTTAGGACTTGGAACAGAGAAGTCTCCATGTGGTACCCAAAAGGAAACCAAATCTCAATTCCTGGCCCTGAAAGTCACAGGATGTTCTCATCAAGGATTTTTCTTGAAGGTCAGAAGTACTTCCAACAGTAGTCAGACACTTGAATAAGAAAGCAAGCATTGCAATAAAGTCATTTAATACCTATACATTCATTGCCAAGGAGTTCTTGTCCTTTAGAAACTCAAGGGACTGAGTACCTGAAACATAACGTATTGTTTCCCTTGCCTGGTCTACAATGACTACAGATATTGGCTGGTAAACATTTTGATAACTAGATTCTTCAAGTGAGTCATCTCACTTTCTTCCCTTGAAGCAATTTCCTAAGTATGATCATATGCCCCTTTTTTTCCAAATGTCATGGAGAAGTAAATTGTATGGTTTTGACTATAAAATGTCAGGAGCTCACTTATGAATCCAGCTCCTTTTGTGAGAAACCTAGGCTATGGACATGATAAACACTTAAAAAGAAGTGGCATGGCTTTTGTATTTGTTTGCGAGCTCATTGTTGTCATTCAATTTTCAGTTGAATTCCTCCCTATGTAACTTCCTGGTTATGTGAGTTCTAACAGAAGTTACAGATCTCAAATTTTTACCTGAAAAAAATCAGTGTGACTATAGTACTACTTATGTAAGAGAACGGCTTGTGGTGTAAAGTAAAACAATATGTAACAGTGTCTAATTCAAGCATTCACTAAATGGGACTGTGTGCTATTATTGCTGAGTTCATTTCTTTCTTGATTCACTGAGAAAATGGAACTGGAATGGTAATTGTGTTTATAAGCATTTTAGTAAGTTTGAGGTAATTATGAGAGTATTTCATCAATATTTGTAGGAATGACATATCTTAAGTCTAGAGCTGTGAATGTGTGTGTGTGTGTGTGTGTGTGTGTGTG
>JADRCC010092179.1:0-10347 GCA_019843855.1 Hylomyscus alleni
AATGTTGGGTGGTAGGAAAGTGGGAGTTCTGGGAGAATTTGGGAGATAGGAAATAACATGATAAAAATATATTATATGAAAAAAAAATACACCACCAGAAATTGAACTACCACTAAGGGCAATTAGAGTAGCTAGTGTAGAAAAAAAAGGACAAAACAAGGCAGGAACTAGAGAAATTTGTACTTCAGACTGCTGTCCCATCTCTTTGCTCCAGGTACTTGACTTCTTTTCCACAAGTTGTTTCATGACCAAGTGGAAGTCATTCATCTCTTCCCCAAGATGGGAAAGACAGTTCATTTGAGTTACTGAGGCTCTTGCAAAGGCTGAGATCTTAGTGCCCAGCATGAGGGACTGGAAGTTACTTGAAAATCTCAAGGTGAATTAAAATGCACACTTCATTGAGCTTTAGTATTCAGACTTGAACAACAATCAGTAAAGAATAATTCTAGAACACTTTCATCACTTCTAAAAGAAAGTTGATACCCATTAACAGTAACTCTTACCCAACTCTCTCTGAGCTCTATTCTTTTATTTTAAGTTTTAAGTGGTGAGTTATAAACTGTAAATTTCAAAGGAGATTGCCTAATAGAAAAGGAAACAAATCAATACAAACGAACAATCTCCAAGACACAATGTGGTGTTACTGTTTGCTGCACAGCTTTCTCAACTTCCAGTGCCAGGAATTTGTGGCCCCACAAATTGCAATAAACTAAGCTACTCATTCAGTTAACATTTCCTATTGCTGGCATGAAATTTACTCCCCCTAATGGCACACATTTCTGTTATGTACTAAACCCTCGGTCAGGTTTCTTTGGCATGAATGCAAAAAGTAAACCTCATGTAAACTATCTCAAGTGTAGGTTGCATCTTAACATCCCCCAGATAGTTTGTAAAGGGGGGGGTCACTTTTAATTTCCATAAACATGAAATCCCCAGGCTAATGTTCGGGTTTGCTGATACAGAAGAATATGAACAAAATGTAGAAGATGTTAAACTCCAAGTTGAGAACTTGACAGAGTTCACAGATATTTTGCAGCAATTGTGAGTGATTTCTGTCATCTCTATCTTTTAAGTGAGAAGAAATGAAATAATCAAAGCAGAAAGAAGTTTTAAAGTCCTCTATGTCTGGAGAGATGCCTCAGTGGTTAAGAGCACCTGGGTTGCTCTTAACCTTAAGAGAACCTTGGTTCAATTCCCAGCACCCACCAGGCAGCTTACAATCATCTATAACTCTAGACTTAGGGGATCAGATGCTTTCTTCTGGCCTCTGTGGGCATTGAATGAACATGGGTCACAGACATGCATTCAGGCACTCAGACATATGAGCTAAAAATATGTAAATAAAATCTCAAAGAAATGTTACTCAGTGATGCATAATGCAGAAACCAATAAGTGGCCAAAATGTAGAGAATATGTGATGGTAGAGTGCCCAGCCCCAAATAAGACAGGACAGACATATCATGTCTCTCACTTACCAGGAAACATAGAATGAATATATATATATATCAGAGAATGTGAATGTTCAGCCAAAATAAAGATCTACACAAGAACCAGTTGTTAAACCCATGAACTCACTGAAGTTGTAGTTATCTACACAAGACACATGCAAGATTGGGCCTATCAATATTTCATCACAAATGGTGGAGGGACCTATGTGGTTTCACCCTTCCCTGAGGGACTACTGGAAGTTAACAGTTGATGGGAAAGGGAGTGCCATTTTCTTAAGTTGCTCTTGCTCCAATCAATAACTTCTATCCAAGCTAGGAGAAGAAAGTCTAAATTCAATAACTCACATACAGAAGGAATGTATGAGTGTATGAGGTGACCTTATGAATTAAGGGTTCCAGCACGAAAGGAGAGAGGATGAGAGGAGGGGAAATGGGAGATGGGAAAGTGACTAAAATTCACTATATATATGTAGGAACCTCTCAAATACTAAAAATTTCAGTTGATAATGTTCAAGCAGCTAGTAAGTTATAGAAAAGAGGCTAAAAACCTCTTGTAAATATCAAGGCACAAGAATAATTGATTAACCTGATTGCAAGAGGTATTTCAAAGCATTCTGGATCTCTCTAGGTAAAATCCAATCGGAAAGATTATTTCAGCAAATGGGAGTAATTTGTAAATGCAGTGTGTTGAAAGCAAATGTTGGCCAGGCAAGGTGATGAAAGCCTTTGATCTCAGCAGTTGGGAGGCAGAGGCAGGTGATGCCAACCTGAACTACACAGCAAGTTCTAGGACAGATATGAGGAGAAACTCTGTCTCAAAAGGGGGCACAGGAGAAAGGAAGAAAGAAAGAAAGGAAGGAAGGAAGGAAGGAAGGAAGGAAGGAAGGAAGGAAGGAAGGAAGGAAGGAAGGAAGGAAGGAAGGAAGGAAGGGAAAGAAGAAAAAAGAAAAAAGAAAAAAGAAAAAAGAAAAGAAAGCAAATGTCATAAGTAAAATGTCATTGAAAAACAAAATGTTTATATTGGCTTTCAAGGGTAAATGCCCATAACTAAAATGAAATCAATAAGTTACAAAAACAAGCTTGAATTAGAGTGGCTTATGTATTCATTACAAATTTTAATTTCTTTACAAATCCCTTTGGAGTACTAGGACAATCTTTTAAAGAAATATTAAATGGTCTAATCATAAAATAAGACAATATACATATACAACTTAATCTATACATTCAAAATAAGTTCACTTTTAAGTTTCAGGAGTTCTAAAAACTTGGTTTTCCCTTGAATTATTTTCAGTCCTAGGGCTTCAGTCCAGTGCTTTGTGTGCTGCTGCTCAGTTGCATCCCCAGCCTCCTCTTGGAGTTTTTTCAATTGCTCTGAGCATTTTGAGGCAGGTCTGTGTAAGGATAAGGAATGACACCAATGTGAAGTGTGGACTGCACTGTGTATCCAGCTAGGCAATTGAGTGATACTGTCTATTGTGCAAGACAGCAACATTAGAAGGAAGAACACAATAGGAGAGAGAGAAAGAAATGTTGAACTCGTTGCTGCAATGGTTACAGAATAAGTTGTCTTTATGTACACACACTGTTTGATTTTAACGTTGATATAATTAATGCGTTCATACATGTTTGTATTATACTGCAATTCATTCTTTAAAATAGATATGAGGCTGGAGAAATTGTTCAACACTCATGCATCCTCTTGCCTAAGCATCCCAAATGCAAAAGCATCTTCTCAATGCTAAGCATATATTCCTAAATCTCACGTTTAAGGCCACCTTGGGTTGTATAGTAAATCTGTTTCTTAACTCCCCCCCAGAGTATCTATCTAATATTTATAAATAATACTTTACTTGGTCTTCATGCAGGTCCCCCAACAACTGGAGCAGGGGCTTATTCTGACTCTGTTGCCTGCTTATAGGTCCTGCTCCCCTAACTGGGCTATGTCTGGACTCAGTGGGAGAGAATGAACCTAGTCCTGCAGTGACTTCACGTGCCAGGGTGGGTTGGTTCCCCACAAGGGACCTCCTCCTTCAGAGAGGTAAAGGAGAGGAAGGGATGGGGAGGAGCCACATGAGGGGGTACCAGGAGGAGCAAGGCACTGTTGTAATCATGATGTAAAGTGATAAAGAAATTAATTAATAAAAAAGACTTTAACTAAAAAAACAGAGTGCTTACTCAGAGGATCTTGGTTCAGTTCCCAGCACAGCACTTACATGACAGCACAGGGCCATCTAAAACTCCAGTTCCAGGGAGTCTAATGCCCTTCACTGGCCTCTGCAAGCACCAGGCATGCATGTAATTTACCAACATTCATGCAAGCAAAACAGTACACACACACACACACACACACACACACACACACACACACACAATTTTAAACCTATGTATTTATATATGTATATGTGTCAGTATATCCATATATAAAATGACAGGAGAAAATGAACCAAGTAATAAGCTACTATATATCTCTGAATAAGTTCTGTTTTGTCTTTAGAGTTCCAATTTTTTTCTCTTTTCCATCTCCTTTCCAATGGATTCTTCTTTCTTGTAAAGTAAATTTCTGTCAAGCTAATTACTTGGTCAATAATTTAATTATCACTATTCTGAGTTTGTGTTCATATTCAAGCATAAGAAATAGAGATGAAAATTCTCTCTCTCTCTCTCTCTCAGAAGCATGCTATATTAAGAGAAAAATTTAGCTTCATGAAGAAAAGCATAAAGAAACATTGAAGGAATTACTGACTTTGCCAGTCATCTGAGCCAAATATGGTCAATACTGGACAAGCCTTCATTGGGCCCATGTGGGATACTGTTGACATTATCCATGTCTTTGAAGCTTGAGGTTTGTTCAAGCATGTGTTCTTTCAACAATCTTATTCTCAAGGCCTACCACATACTAGGTCTTGAATCAAGTGCTGACAAAGTAGAGATAAAATTTTCCCTTTAATATCCATGAGCTTAGAGGGTAATGTTTTTCAAAGAACAAAATTTTCATAATAATTTCCTTCTCATTTTGGCATCATAAATATGAAAAGGTCTTGGGGTGTTATTAGGACACGAAAATTAATGGAGAGGAAACAATACAGGGTTCACCTCTGGAGTATTTTCAACTAGGAAAGAAAAGGAGACTAAAAGCAGACTCGTTCTGAATCTACAGTAGACTGTTGGCTATTGAGAGGCTTATGCTGAGAGGCTTGTACTGGGAAAATATTCTACTTTATCACTACAGAATTTCCTCCTCCTCCTCCCTCCCTCTCTCTCTCTCTCTCTCTCTCTCTCTCTCTCTCTCTTTCTCTCTCTCCTCCCTTCTTTCTTTCACACTTGCCTATTATTTGTCTTCTCTCTCTCTCTCTCTCTCTCTCTCTCTCTCTCTCTCTCTCTCTCTCTCTCTATTTTATCTTTCAACAAGCCTTTGCAACATTTGTCCTTGTTACTGTTTTTGTAGGTCTTGTGGGACAGATTGAAATAACAAATGTGTTTTCCACATATTCAAAGTGCGGGTATACCATGGTCATCATTGGTCTCAAGGACCAAGGACCAGACTGTTCAAATGATTAGATAAACAGCACATGGATCATATGGACAGATCAAGGAAATAATGTGACCAGTTGTCATAAGGATAACCTAGAGAGAAGAGGGAAGAATATAAGAGTATTGTGGTTTATAGAAACTTAGAGTTTATTACTGCTACAAATGGACCTATGGAGCCAACTCCTTATGTCTTCACAGATTAAAAACAAAATGAATAAAGTGTTTTGAAATATATCAAATTTATCTTAAAAGATCTTGAATGCATCTATCTATATATTTTCATCCACATTATTTAGTCACACACCACAGAGATTTAAAACACAAGTCCTCACCTAATTTAGGGTAAATATTGCTGTGATGAAACATCACATGATGATGAAACATCATGACCAAAAGAAACTTGGGAATGAAAGTGGTTATTTATAGACTGAATCACAGTCAGTTGAGGGAAGCCAAGGCAGGAACAAATACAGGGCAGGAACCTGGAGGCAAGAGCTATTATGAAGGTCATGGCAGAATGTTACTTACTGACTGGCTTATCATGGCTTGCTCAGCCTGCTTTCTTATAGAACCCAGGATCACCAGCCCAGGAGTGTCCTTGTTAACAATGGGCTGGACGGTTCATCATCAATCACTGATTACAAAAATGCCCTGTAGACTTGCCAATGGAACACAATCCAGAGGCCAAGCATCCAAGAATCTACAACCAACAGATTGTCAACAAGCTGTTAAGAACACACACTGGAGAAAGAATGATCTTTTCAATAAGTGACATCTGGAAAATGGTATAGCCACACTCAGAAAAATGAAGTTAGATCTCTGTTTGTCACCACACATGAAATAAACACCCAAATGCAGGAACTAAAACCATGAAACTACTATATGAAAACATAGGGGAAATGCTTTGGGAAAAGACCCCCAAAGCATAGAAAAAATAGCAAAAGTAGACAAATAATACTACATAAGACTAAAAAACTTCTGGGCTGCAAAGGAAACAACTGAGTAGACAATTAACAGAAATGGAGAAAATATTTGCAAATTATACACCTGACAAAGTCTAGAATATATAAAAAGCTCTCCAAATTCAATATTTAAAAAATCAAAATGGACAACAGCTGAAAATACACATTATTCAAAAGAAGACTTGAATGTGAACAACAGATATATGAAAAAATATTCAACCACCATCAATCATTAGGAAAAAGGAAATCAAAAATAAGATTAGAGAGTACCTCACCATCTCAGTAAGAATGTGGTCCTTAGAAAATGGGATCAGGATGTTGACAAGGATGTGGAAAATTGAGAACTCTTACATGCTGTTGGTAGGAATATTGTTTTGTCCAAGTTATTATGGAAAACTATAGATGTTCCTTTAAAAATAATAAATATAGCTACCAAATCCAGTAATTTCACTACTGGGTGTATGTCCAAAGGAAATAAAGTCAGAATGTCAAAGAAATCACTGCACTAGAGTGTTCATTGAGCACCATTCAATAGTCAAGAAATGGAAACAAAGAAAAGCACACCATTCACAACAGTCAAGAATGGATGACATATATACATTGTATCATGTTTAAATCAGGTGAAACATGCAGCTATCTTAAACATTTATCACTTCTTTATGATGAAAATGTTCAAAGCCTTTCTTTTGCATGTCTTTAAAATATACAGTCATTATGGTTATCTACACTTACAGTGGAATAGCACACCAGAATTTATTGCACAATCTATTTGCACCTTACTGCCCACTTATCAGTCTTTCCCCACCATCCCACTCTCCCAGGATTCTGCTATCCACCTTTCTACTCTAAAAATCTGTGAGATCAATCTTTGTAAGTCTTCACATTAACAAGGATTCTTGACCTTCTACATCTGGTTTATTTCATTTAATATAATTATCTCCAGTTCACCCATATAATTACAAATGAGACACTAAATCCTTTTGCTAAGAAAGTATTTCATGATATATATGCTGTTCTTCCTGTGAGGTTGCTAAATCTTTGAGCTCCTTCAGTCCTTCCTCTAACTCCTCCATTGGGGTTCCCATGCTCAGTCGGAGGGTTGGCTGCTTGAATCCACATCTGTATTGGTCAGGCTCTGGCACAGCCTCTCAGGAGACAGCTTTATCAGGCTCTTGTCAGCAAGCACTTTCTGGCATCAACAATAGTGTCTGGGTTTGGTGACTGCAGATGGGATGGATCCCTAGGTAGGGCAATCGCTGAATGACCTTCTCCTCAGTCTCTGCTCCACTCTTTGTCACTGCATTTCCTTTTGACAGGAGCAATTTTGGATTAATACTTTTGAGAAGTTATACTCCAGAAAACCAAATAACCCTATTAAAAAGTGGGGTATAAAGCTAAACAAATAATTCTCAACCAAGGAATCCCAAAAGGCTGGGAAGCACCTAAAGAAATGTTCGACATCCTTAGTCATCAGGGAAATGCAAATTAAAATGACCCTGAGATTCCACCTCACACCAGTCAGAATAGCTAAGATCAAAAACTCAAGCAACAGCAGATGCTGGAGAGGATGTGGAGAAAGAGGAACACTCCTCTATTGCTAGTTGGATTGCAAGCTGGTACAAACCACTATGGAAATTAGTCTGGCAGTTCCTCGGAAAATTGGACATAGAACTACCTGAAAACCCAGCTATACCACTCCTGGACATAGATGCTCCACCGTGTTCACAGCAGCCATATTTATACTAGCCAGAAACTGAAAACAACCCAGATGTCCCTCAGGCGCTGATCTCACCAGGTGAGAAGCCAGGCTAGAGTCTCATAGGTTGACCTCATGAGAAGAGAGGGAAGACTGAAGCATCTCGTATGTTGACCTCAACACTTGGTGTGTTAGGGTTCAATTTTTAAAGGTAGACATTATAGTTGCTTTATTGCAATTGTGTATATAAATTCCATTATGTTACTTGAGATATTAGTAACACTAGCAATGACTGTGTTAACAAGAGGAACAAGTTCATGGCTATGGCCTATTAGAGACTAAAAGGCATGACATATACATCATTGTGTATCATTTAAGCTTTATAGTACACATTTGAGGTACAAATTTGAATTAGTATCACTTTACAGAAAATTGTCAATTGGACCAAAATTACTCAGTCACTTCTACTTGTCTCAAGGAGGGACATCCTTAGTGTCCATGCTCTACCATCTTGGATGAGTTTGGCTGTACTTGTTCTCCTTTCTGGATATTTTGCTGTGATAATTATTCATTACCATGTGCTTTCCATTCCTTTGTTTTAAGACATCAAAGGCTCCTGTGATCTTGACTTGTGAAGATCCCAGAATTATGGATTTCTCTTCAGACTGCTTTAGCCCATTATTTTATTTTCCACAAATACAGACAAACTTTTATTTCCTATGTCTTAACATGGTTTTCTGTATGTGTCCTTTCTTGAGAAATGTTCTATGTTAAAACTACAAACCTGTTTTCCTCCTTCTTTGGCAATCATTCCTGACACAGACATTTCTCTTGAGAAACCACAGTAAACACGGACAGCATTGTAGAATTCAGAATATTAAGGAAAGGGTTAGGAGGCTTATGGATGAGCAATTTGTTGTATTGGTTCTAAAGATCCACTTTTCTTCATCTTAACAGCAACAGCACAAATACTTTATATTAATTTTTTAAATGCTGTTAAATTTTCTACCCAAATCCTTACAAAAACAAAGCAAAGGACATAGAAACATCTTGATTTTTATGTGGAAACTGAAACTCAAAAATAATTGAGTGAGTTGGTCAATGTCTGATACCCAGTAAACATTATAATTGTGCAGTAAGCATTTCAAATACTGAATCATCTCCTCTCCCCCTCTTCCCCCCAACCTTAAGTTAGACATTTTGTAAAAAACTGAAAGACCAAGGTGGACTAGATAGTATGGTGTAACAGGCCTAGGATTTGAAGACAGATTTGTCTGGACATAAAAATCATCATCTTTTCAATCAATGAAAAGGATAAATGAATACAGGAAACATTATACTGTCTAATAATCAAATAACTATCTGTTAAAGCACAATTTATTTTTTAGTTTTCAACTACATAGTTGAAAGTTACAAACCAAACTGATGGTGTTTCACTCAATGATGGGATGAATAACTGCTACACCTTGGAAAAACAAGATGACCTTGCTTAACTCAGTTACTCTACAGGTAATAATTGATATTAGAATGATAATTTAACAGAAGCCAACAAACAAAAAAGCATGAGGAAAGCCACTTTAGCATAACATATAATAAATAACAAAAGCTGGAAAATCTGATCCTGCAGAAAAGGCTTGGCAGTTAAAAGCATTTGCCCTTCTTGCAGAAGAACCAAGTTTAGTTCCAAGCACCACAACCAGCTGTCACACTGATTCATATGTTCTCACATGCATGCATGCAAGCCAAAAGTAGATTCATATAAATGAATATTTAAAATTAGTTAGAGGTGCTGTAACACACCCAGGTTCAGAGGTGAGGAGGATACAACATCTTTCCCAGTACCGGGAGTAACTGGGACCAGCAGGACCAGGCATAAAGGAATTCCACCAGCCCAGTAGCACAGGTTCCTTCCATTCTGTCTGGGCCAGCCAGAGCCCTGAGCAGACCTTGGGCGCAAACTCCACAGCCAGTCCCAGAACACCCAAAGGAAGCTCCACTCCCAGGTGCTCTAACAAGCCCAGGGTCACAGGATCCCAGAATCACAGGATCCCAGAGACCTCTTGACTCTGAGGAGTTCTGACACAACCAGGATCATAGAAAGGACAGGCTCTAGTCAGATTTAGCAAGGTCAGGTAGCACTAGAGATAACCAGATGGAATGGGGCAAGTTTAAGAATATAAGCAACACACACTAAGGTTACTTGGCATCATCAGAACCCAATTATCCCACCATAGCAAGTCCTGGACACAACATCACACCAGAAAAGCAAGATTCAGATCTAGAATCACTTCTCATGATGATGATAGAGGACTTTAAGAAAGACATAAATAGCACCCTCAAAGAAATACAGGAGAACACAGGTAAACAGCTAGAAGCCCTTCAAGAGCAAACACAAAAATCCCTTAAAGAACTACAGGAAAACACTGTCAAACAGGTGAATGAAATGAACAAAACCATCCAGAATCTAAAAATGGATAGAAACAATAAAGAAATCATAAAGAGAGACAACCCTGGAGATACAAAACCTAGGAAAGAAATCAGGAGTCATAGATGCAAGCATCACCAACAGAATACAAGAGATAGAAGAGAGAATCTCAGGGGCAGAAGACACCATAAAAAACATTGACACAACAGTCAAAGGAAATGCAAAAAGCAAAAAGCTCCTAACACAAAACATCCAGGAAATCCAGGACACAATGAGAAGACCAAA
>JADRCC010092226.1:0-11277 GCA_019843855.1 Hylomyscus alleni
ATATATATATATATATATATATATATATATATATATAAAACAATTTAGGAATGTTTCCCACGGATAGTTACAGAAGTATACCGGAAATTCATTGCTAGGACCTTGATACTACTCGGTGTACATATTCAAATTATGTATGCATAGACATACAATAAGTTATTTTAATATGACTTTTGCCAAAAATAACTACTATTTTTAAAATGTTCCTTTGGAAAATATATACAATTTCTGTTTATTTGTCCCTTTTATTTCACGTTCTACTTATCTTAAATATTATGTATTTTTTCAGCAATAATTGAAAGTGAAAAGAAAAGAAAAGGAAAGGAAAGAAAAGAAAAAAGGAAAGGAAAGGAAAGACTTTTTTTTTCCAGTCCTGTCCAAACAGGTTTAACCAGTTTGGGTGAGCTTAAAATAGTTCTTGTTAAAGTTAGAAAGTTGATTTGCTCCCGCCATCATGTCCATTGCTTTTTTCCCCACAGCAAAATTGTAATGTAAACTTCCCTCGAAGATGAGCTGGGCTGCAATTTTCAACTAATTGGGAGAAGCAGCCCTGAGTCGAGCACTGTCAGGCTGATTTGAGTCTTAAGATATGATGATGATTATTGTGTCAAATGTAATCAAGACTGTGGGCTCTGAACTGACTAAAAGGCTGACTGTTTTTAATTCAGGTTCGTATATGAAGTAGACCTCTCATTCACCGATAGTCACAGCTGGCTGTAAAAGGGAGCAATTTTTAAAATGCTATTTCGCTCTCTATGGAGCTGTGGGGATCAGAGATTGGGTTCACAGAAGGCAAATGTCCTCATTCCCTCTTTTTAAATTCTGTTTATTTTCTGTTTGATAGCCTTCATCTTAAAGTGTTCCTGTGGTTGTCTGTCAGTGCCTGAAAATTTCTTAAACCCAATGTCATCTCTAGGTCCCTTTTCAAATAAAAAACAAAACAAAACTTTGGAGCACCAAGTTTGCTATGGTCAACCTCAACCTCTGTGACTGCATGTGTGAGAAGAGGATTTTCCAGAAAGTGAATCATCATTTTTAATAAAGTAACATATATTTAGTACATAATTAAGACAGCATCACATTGAAATGGAAGATAACATTGTAAATGATTCTACCAGTGTATACATTTTTGAAGGGTTATTTTTTTCTTTTTAATTCCTTGTTTGTCTGTGCATCTGTGCATAGATATGAACATGTGAGTGCAGGTACCCACAGGTAACAGAGGAATTAATCTGATTGCCCTATAAATTGGAGCTACAGGCAGTTGTGATATGCATGATATGAGTGCTGGGAACCAAACTCTTGTCAGTATGTGCTCTTAACTGCTAAAACATCTATCCATACTAATTTTATTTTTAAATTCAATGAATTCAACAAAAAAACTAAAAAAAATACTTTATAGCAGTTGCTCGCATTTCTGAGAATTGCACTTTATGTTAGCTCAATGAGAAAAAATGTTATTGGTGTGTAAATGAATTATGACTCATGTTCAAGTATTAATTAAGATGATTAATACATACATGAATTTCTAGTGAAGCATTTCAGTGAGATCTAGGATTGAAACTCAATACTTTCAGTTATTCAGGAAGTTTCCAATGGCTAGTCTATCTCAGCTGAATTCCAGGAACTCTATTACTAATGTAGTTAAAGTTCTTGCCTTAATTTCCAGAATTTCTCTCACCTTGTGATCTGCGAAATTTGTTTAATTTTCCAGCTAGAAACTGATCTGGAAATTAATGAAATAAAAATATTCTCTTAAAGCATAACTTCTTATTGATATGGTTAGTACCATTATAAAGATGGGTGAAATGAACAAACCTTTAAGGAGTGTTGGTGTGTATAGCCAATCAGTTAAAATTCTATCATCAATGCCCTTTTGTCTTTATTGAACCATGTGGTCTGTAGAAAATAGTAATGTAATATCCCTCTAATAATGTGCTATATAGATACATCACATTATTATTATCTTGGCATATGCAGTAGAGTTGCATATATAAAGCATATTATTATTGCCAAAATTTGTCTCAAATACTAAATGACACTTAGGCAACATCTGTAAGAGAAATAGAAACTAATTTCTTATAAACATTGGCCAGGTAATTTAGAAAACAAAACCAGATACACATGTGTACAGAAATAAATAGCAACTTATTATCTGTATCGTTCAGATAAAAATAATTTTTTGCTGACAATTGTTAGATCAGTATACAGTGTGTTCTCATCTCCACCTCTTATCATTTACAAGGTCTCGATCCATTCCTGTGAATATGATAGAGAAGTACTAGTTGGATGCATGGCAAATCAGATAGATTAGGAACTATTTCATGCTGATAGACAAAGGATCTCAATGAATAGATCAGTGTCAAATGGTGAAAATTGTCTCTTTCATGCTGTGCCATAAAGCTTTGTGCACATCACATCCAAACACACTGGATGATTTCGACAGTACGAATAGTCACAGAGAAAATGTCCTTCCAGTTTATGGGTAGTCCAAGACAGAGCAGGCAGAGATGTGTTCAGTAAGAGAAGGCAAATGCATATCTGGGCAGGTGGTTTATAAGTTGATATCTTTGAACCAGGACTCTATTTTTAAGAATCCTGAAAAATTGCCAAAATGAGAAGCTAATTTTGACAAAGGTTGTTCCGTTTTGTGTGTGCTCTCTTTTTCAACATTCAGGTAAGAATAACAGAAGTTCAGCCATTGACAACTAAATACAATGTGTTGCCCAGTAAATTTGTCTACTATGTCACATTTATTGCTAGGGAGAAAAGAACAAGCACTTAGACAAAGGAAAGTCTCTTCTCATGTGTAAAAATGTCCATTATAACTATAACTCTCCCTTAGAGTTCCCTTTCTCTAGCAACAGTTGCTACAAATTATTTCCTTTTTTTAACTTTTGTGAGAGAAGTGAATATCCTTTCTTTCAAAAACAAACCTAAACAATTATACATACTAGTCAATGCATTTCAAGATTTTAAAAACTAAGAGCCAATGGCCTCATTTTAAGAAATTGTGTTTTGTTCATAGCAGGGTAATAGATTTTAACTGGATTTATTGTATGTCTTATAAATGACAGGAATTCTGTGAATCCTTGGCCTTGTAGAATATATAGTAAGTTAATGTTGAAGAATGGTAAATACTATAGTAAACAGGGAATGTTTCAGGGAATCCTTGAAGGCAGGTACAGTTCTTCCATTGGTCTTTTAATTCTAATTGCAAAGGATCCTCAATTTATAACATGCTTTACAAATCTTTTTTTGTTTTGTTTTGTTTTGTTGTTGTTGTTGTTTTTTGAGACAGGATTTCTCTGTGTAGACTTGGCTGTCCTGGAACTCACTCTGTAGACCAGGCTGGCCTCGAACTCAGAAATCCGCCTGTCTCTGCCCCCTGAGTGCTGGGATTAAAGGCGTGTGCCACCACCGCCTGGCACAAATCTTAATTATTTGAATGCCATCAATGAGATTCTATATATCTTGATCTTTTAGATGATGTTTTCTCCCTAGTAATTAAAATAAGAAATCAACAAACTTTAAATCTTTATTTTGATGTTTTAATTAGCTGATACCATTTGTAATCTTACATCTTTTCTTCTAAATCTTATTTGAGCCATCATAATAAGTTTGAAATTAGAAGGACCATTACTTTAAAATCTACCATGATTTAGTCACTTTGTGAGATTAATTCATTTCTCTATTGGTCATATTAAAATGTATTTATTTTAATTTAAATTTTATGGTAGTATAGTGAAGGAAGCATTTGATTTTTATGTTAGATTTTCCTCATGTAACATAATTTTCCAAATACATTTATATAAAAAATAAGAAATGTATGTTCTAGAATGTTTTATTGTTTAGTAAGAAGTAATGACTTGTTTTTAATATAAAATCCTGAAGCCTATCTTGAAGCCAATTTGCAAAGTTCATTTTAATATATCTCTTAGACAGTAGTTTAAAGTAAATAAAAGAATAATTTGTTTTGTCTATACATATATACTATAGTCTTAATTCATATATTAATCACAAAAAAGCAAAGGATATTTTAGTAGTCATGTATCTTTATCCACTATATTTATCCTATAGTGAGATATGCAAGTCACTTTAAGTGGAAGTGTCTTAGAATACTATAGTCTGGATGGGGTGTTTCAAGGTTTTGCCACTTAATTTGGAAGCTCATTAAGACTCCCCAAAGGTCCTTCTGTAATCCAAATACTGTTCACGATAGTATAATATGCCCTACTAGTTTCATCAAGTAATTTAAAGTATCAAAGTAAATCATTACTATGGACAAGCCTAAAATAGAAAAATGCCACGTTAGTGCAAAATACTATATCCAAAAATGTTGAATGTAAATATAAAGGACTCTTCTTTCTGAACTTCACTGTTAACTACAAGAGTACTTAGTATCTGGATAAAGAAGCCATATATTTATACAATGTAACTTAAACCTTATGAAATCATTGGTATTTTCATATTTTCCTAACAGTATTCTGATATACATGCAGTCTTTTGAATGATGATAACTTTAGGGACTTATTTGATGTTTTTTGTCTTTTCATCTTAGAAAATTTATCCTCTGTGCTAAATTGAACAGAGCTCTGAGCTTTGCCATACTCTGATTGTTTTCAACTGATATCTAACAATCCAAATTTCTATTTTTCCATAAGTTATTGTGAATATGTACACACACACACACACGTAGTCAGATGGATGGACTTAGCAGATTTAAAGAATTGATCCTAGTTATGACTTTTAATTTGACCTCCTTCACTGTGTTATCCCCCCTCCCACATGTCTCCATAGTCTCACTGCATTATTATGCAGCCCAGACAATGGTAGAATGTGTGATCTTTCTGCCCCTTCTACTTTATTTATCTTTAATTTTTTAAATGAACAAATAAAAACAACTAGAACAAACCCCTGTTACCTCCCCCCTCCCCATGTCTGCCACCCCACCCTCTCCCACTTATCGGCCCTTATTTCTATACTATTTTATTCATTTCATTTTAGGAGAGGCAATAAGCTCTTTAATGTGCAATCATGTTTTAAAATTTAAAGATGTTAACACTACTAGCAAGTTGAACCTCAAATATTCATATTATTCATATCAATTAAAATAGAAATTATTTCCAACAGTAAACTCTGCACTAAACTAAACTTTGTATCTGGAAGGTAGTGCTATCTGAATATTTTCTGAAGACTCTTTGCAGTTTTACGAATTCCAAGATATTTTTTGGGTTTGTACATGAATCAAATGAGTTTCACCAGAAATTATTTTGCAAGTTTCCAAAATAATATCTTTTGATATTATACCAGTACAAAAATGAAAGATGAAGACTGCAGTCTAAAGAATATTAATCTTTTTTTTAACCAATGTGATAGAGAAAGATATATGTGCATGTTACAGTTGCTCATGTACATTTCTTTAGTTAACCGAGTTTATCCCTGATTAATGACAAAGAACCACAAGTCAAATCAATGAATAATACGAAGAGATCATGTTTTACTGTTATCTCCTAATTTTTATTTTCAGGAACACTCCAGTGATTTCAGGGAAAGTACATAAATATGCTTGTTTCCATGATAATATACTCTGCAATTTTAAAAATTTAAATATATTCATGGTACAAAAAGAATGAAAGAGATACAGTATATATTATTATATTCTTTATATTATTGATAATGTCCAAACTGTCTTCTATCTAAAGGTAAATTCCAGATGATTTTTAAAAATGAAATATGATTGAAGGGAGTGTCTGTCAGTATGCTCACTTCTGTGGTTTATCTTTGGAGGACTGATGTAGTTCACCCACAAGTATGTTGCTCCTGGACATGTTACAATGTCATCTATGTTGTCTGGGGTGATGGAAGACTGGAATGACTTTTCTGAGAACCAATCAGCAATTCTTTGGGAACACTTGGGTCTTGCTTTCCAATTAACTCTGGAGACTTTGAGTAATTTAGTACCAGACCTCCTGAGAGAGGGAATGAAAACCTCATTAACACATACATCAGTGAACAGCAAACCAGCAAATATGCTTTGGAAATGAATTTTTTTATTTTGTTTTGTTTTGAAGCAAAGCCCAACTAGAATTTTTATACTATAATGAGGGTAATGTAATATCTTTGTAGGTATCTTTTACAATGTGTTTTAACTATCCTGCTTATTGTAAAGTAACAAATGAATTAAATCTATGCCTGCAATGTGAGGGTCAGGAGTCAGTGCCACAGACTGCCCTTGTTCTTCTACTCCAACAATTATATCACTCTTCATAGTTAGATGTTTTTGCATTAATTCATTCATTTATTTACTTTGCATCCTGCTCTCAGGGCCCCTCCCTCCTTTCCTCCTAATCATACCCTCCCATTCCTTCCTCCCTCTACCACTCTCTGTACAGACCTGTCCTGGCACATCAAGCTACATCAGGAGTAAGTGCATCCTCTCCCATTGAGGCAGACAAGGCAAGCCCAGCTGGGGAAAAGGGGTCCAAAGCAGGCAAAAGTGTCTGAGTCAGAGATTGCCTTCTTTCCAATTGTTAGGGCATCCATATGAAACCCATGCTGTACATCTGCTACATGTGTGTAGGGGATCTAGGTCCAGAAGATGTGTGCTCCTTGGTTAGTGATTCAGTCTCTGTGAGTCCCTGTGAGCCCAGGTTAGTTGACTCTGGAGGTCTTCTTGTGGTGTCCTTGACCCCTCCAGCTTGCTCTATCTCTCACATAAGACTCCCTGAGCTCCTCCTAATGTTTGGCTGTGGTTCTCTGCGTGTGTTTCCATCAGCTGCTAGATAAAGCCTTACAGAGGAAAGTTATGCTTGACTCCTCTCTGCAAGCATATAGACTACCATTAATAGTGTCAGAGGTTGGCTTTCTCCCATAGGATGGTTCTCAAGTTGGGCCTTTCATTCATTGTATGGCTATTCCTTCAACTTTTGACCCATCTTTATCTCTTAATATCTTATAAGGCGGAGCATTTTCGGGTTCAAAGGTTTTGTGTATGGGTTTTTGTCCCCATCTCATCACTGGAAGTCCTACCTGGCTATAGGAGGTGCTCATATCAATCTCCATGTTACCCACTTTTAGGAGTCTCAGCTCAGGTCACCGCCATATCCTCTCAGGAGCCTCCATAGTCCCTGGTCTCCAGCTTGTCCCAGAGTTGCCACCCACAGAATTTGCTTCTCTCTCCTAGCTCTCTTACCATGGTGGTCCTCATTCCCACTCTCCACACACCTAATCTTTAACCTATTCCCCTTCCTATCCCCTCTCCCATCCATCTCTTCATCCACTTCCAACATCTATTTCCTTTCCCCTTCAGAATGAGATTCAAGCGTCTTCCCTTGGACTCTCCTTCTTATTAGCTTCATTAGATCCATGGATTTTTGGATGGTTATCCTGTATTGGTAGCTACTACCCACTTATAAGTGAGTACATACCATGGGTGTCTTTCTGAGTCTCGGTTACCTCACTCAAGATGGTATTTTCTAGTTCCATCCATTCGACTGTAAATCTCATGATAGCCTTGTTTTTAATAGCCGAGTAGTATTCCCTTGTGTAAATGTACCATATTTTATTTATCACTTCTTTGGTTGAGAGACATCTGGTATTTATCACTTCTTTGGTTGAGAGACATCTGGGTTGTTGCCAGTTTCTGGCTATTGGAAATGAAGCTGCTATGAATATAGTGGAATGTAGAACGCCTTTCGGGTATATGCCCAGTAATGGAATATCTGAGTCTTGAAATAAAAATGTTGCCATTTTTATGAGAAACCACCAGATTGATTTCCAAATTGGTTATATAAGTTTTCACTTCCACCAGCAACAGGGGAGTTTTCCCCTTGCTCTACATCCTCACCAGCATGTGGTGTCCCTTGAGGTTTTGATCTTAGCCATTTTGACCAATGTAAGGTGAAATCTCAAAGTTGTTTTGATTTGCATTTCCCTAATGACTAAGGACTTTGAACACTTCTTTAAGTGCTTCTCAGCCATTCATGATTCTTCTGTTGAGAATCATCTGTTTAGCTCTGTTTTTTAAATTGGATTATTTGGAGTGTTGGTGTTTAACTTCTTGAGTTCTATATAAATTTTAGATATTGACCCTCTGTTAGATGTAGGATTGGTAAAGATCCTATCCAATCTGAAGGCTGCCATTTTGTTCTATTGACAGTTTGCTTTGCTTTACAGAAGCTTTTCAGTTTCAATATATATTTGTCAATTGTTGATTTTAGAGCCTGAGCCATTGGTGTTCTGTTCAGGAAATTGTCTCCTGTACCAATACTCTCAAGGCTATTTCCCACTTTCTCTTCTGTGATATTTAGTTTATCTGGTTTTATGTTGAGGTTATTGATCCACTTGGACTTGAGTTTTGTCCAGTGATGAATATTGATCTATTTGCATTCTTTGACATGAAGACATCCAATTAGACCAGCACCATCTTTTGAAGATGCTTTCTTGTTTCCATTGTATGGCTTTGACTTCTTCATCAAAAATTAAGAGTCCATATGTATATGGGTTTATTTCTGGGTCTTTGATTCAATTCCATTTATCACCATGTCTGTTTCTGTACCAATACTATGAAGTTTTTATTACTATTGCTGTGGAGCATAGCTTGAGATTAGGTATGATGATATTTCCAGATGTCCTTTTATTCTACAAGTTAGTTTTGGCTATCCTGTTTCATTTATTTTTCCATATGAAGCTGAGAATTACTTTTTCAAGGTTTATAAAGAATTGTTTTAGAATTTTAATAGAAATTACATTGAATCTGTAGATTGCTTTTGGTAAAATGGCAAATTTTACTATGATAATCATACTGATCTGTGAGCATGAGAAATCTCATCTTCTGATATCTTCATCAGCTTCTTACAAGACTTCTTTGTCATGTGTCTTTCACTTACTTTGTTAGAGTTACACAAGATATTTTATATTATTTGTGGCTATTGTAAAAAGTGTTGTTTTCCTAATGTCTTTCTCAGCTCATTTATCTCTTGATAAAGGAGTGCTAGTGATTGCTTTAGTTAATTTTGTATCCAGTCATTTTGTTGAAGGTGTTTATCAGTTGTAGGAGTTCTCTGATAGAAATTTTGGGGTCACTCATGTATAGCATCATATCATCTGTGAATAGTAATAGTTTGACTTGTTCCCCTTTAAGTTTTATCCACTTTATCTCCTTTAGTTGTCTCGCTGTTCTAGTTAAAACTTCAAATACTATATTGAGTAGATATATAGAGAGGGAAGACTTGTCTTTTCCCTGATTTTAGTAGAATTGCTTTAAGTTGCTCTCCACGGAATTTGATGTTGCCTATGGCTTGCTGTATATTGCCTTTATTGTGGATAGGTATGGGCTTGTATCCCTGATCTCTCCGAACTTTTATCATGAAGGGGCAAAGAATTCTGTCAAGGGCTTCTCCAGCATCTAGTGAGATGTTCATGTGGGTTTATGGGGTTTTTTGTATGTTTATGTGTCCAATTACATTGATGGATTTTTCTGTGTTGAACCACCCCTGCATCCCTGAGATGAAGCCTACTTGATGATGACAGAAGACCTTTTTAAAGTGTTCCTGAATTCTATTTGCTAGTATTTTGTTGAATATTTTTCCATCAATGTTCATAAGGGAAATTGGTCTGAAATTCTTTTTCTTTATTGAGACTTTGTGTGGTTTTGGTGTCAGGGTATCTGTGGCATTACAGAATGTGTTTGGAAATGTTCCTTCTGCTTCTATTTTGTGAAGTATTTTGAGGTGTATTGGTATTAGCTCTTCTACGAAAGTCTAGTAGAATTCTGCACTAAAACAATCTGTCCCTGGGCTTTTTTTGGTTGGGAGAGTTTTTATTAGTTCTTCTATTTCCTTAGAGGTTGTAGGTCTATTTAGATAGTTTAACTGATCTTTATTAAATTTTGTAAGTGGAATCTATCAAGAAAATCCTCTATTCCTTTTGATTCAATTTTTTAGAGTACAGGATTTGAAGTAAGACCTAATGATTCTTTGGACTTTCTCAGTATCTGTTATGTCCCTCTTTTCATTTTTGATTTTGTTAATGTGTAAAATATATCTTTGCCTTTTAGTTAATTTGCAAAGGGTTTGTCTATATTGTTGGTTTTATCAAAGAACCAGCTCTTGCTTTCATTGATTTTTCTTGTATTGTTCCCTTTGTTTCTAATTTATTGATTTCAGCCCTGATTTTGTTCATCTCCTCCCATCCAGTCCTCTTGGGTATATCTACTTCTTTTCTTGTTCAAGAGCTTTTAGATGTGCTTTTGAATTCATAGTTTAAGATTTCTCCAATTTCTTTGTGATGACACTTAGTGTTATGAACTTTTTTTTTCAGCACTACCTTAATTGTGTCACATAGTTTGGGTATGTTGTGCATTCATATTCTTTGAATTCTAGAAAGTCTTTAATTTCTTTCTTTATTACGTCTTGACCTAAGTGGACATTAAGTAGAGAGTTGTTCAGTTTCCATGAGTTTGTAAGCTTTCCAGTGTTTCGGTTTTTGTTGAAGTTCAGCTTTAATCCATGGTGTTGGATAAGATACAAGGGATTCGTTTGATTTTCTTGTATTTGTTGAGGCATGCTTTGAGACTGAGTATATGGCCACTTTTGGAAAAGGTTCTGTGAGATGCTGAGAAGAAGGTAGATTCTTTTGTGTTTGGGTGAAATGTTTTGTAGATATCTGTTAGGTCCATTTGATACATAATGTCTGCTAGCTTCATTATTCCTCTGTGTAGTTTCTGTTTAGATGATCTGTTCTTTGGGGATAGTGGTGTTTTGAAGTCTCCCACTATTAATGTATGGAGTTCAATGTGTGATTTAAGCTTCAGTAATATTTCTTTTACACATTTGGGTGCTGTTGAATTTGGGCAGAGATGTTTAGAATTGAGACATCATCTTGGTGGATTTTTCTTTTGATGAACATGAAGTGCCCTTCCTAATCACTTTTTTGATTAATTTTGGTTGAAAGTTTATTTTATCAGATAAAAGAATGGCTATTTCAGCTTGCTTACTGAGTCCATTTGTTTGGAAAACCTTTTTTCCAGCTCCATTATTCTGAGGTAATGTCTATCTTCATTGCTGAGGTGTGTTTCTTATATGCAACAGAATAATGAATCCTGTTTTTCTGTCCATGCTGTTAACCTGTGTCTTTTAATAGTCCATTAATGTTGAGAGTTATTAATTACCAATGATTGCTTATTCCTATTATTTTGATGTTGGTGTTGATAATGAGTGTGTGTGTACGTGTGTGTGTGTGTGTGTGTGTGTGTGTGTGTGTGTGTGTGTGTGT
>JADRCC010092288.1:0-10674 GCA_019843855.1 Hylomyscus alleni
CTATCTCCATCCTTTTGTGGTTTAGGAAATCAGGCCCATAGCAGTGAGCTAATTCAAGATCTGTTGAATCTCATCTTTTAGCTATGGACTTATGAAGACATTCAGATTATTATATTAAAGTTGTGTTTAATGCCAAGCTCATGCTCCTAGGAAACCAACGATAATTTTGTGTACAGAACTGACAGCATTCTGGCATGGTATTCTTGCAGGAGCACAGTGGCTTATCTCTAAGTGAAAATTTAAAATGTAAGATGTTTTATGAGTTACTGAAGCATCATTGCCTCTGTTGCCACTCCTATGCCTGGAACCCGCGATGAGAAGTGCTGGGAGAAAGATTGAGCAAGATAAGCTCCTTACCTAGACTCTGTGAGTGCTCGTGACTCAGTAGAAAGCCGATCTGACAACAGTTAAACAGGTTTAAGGAAATACAGAACTACAGAGACCCACAAAACTACATTTTGGTAGAAATCTACTGCCTGTCCTGAAGAGCATCCTTCACTGAGACTGAGAACCCGGTAAAGGTGACTATCATGATCTCTGATCTTTGGGAGTGTTCCTTTGAGAGCTGCTGTGGGAACATTAGTCTTGCACTTTATATGTGGGCTAGAACTGTTCTGTACATGGCCAACCAAATGGCTGTTTTAGAATGCTATCAGGGCCGATGTATTATCAGTCCGCTGCAGTTCTTGAGACGGGGGTCTCATGTAGCCTTGGTTAGCCTCCAATGTACCATGTAGCTGAGGATGACTTGGAATGCTAGATCCTCTTTTCTCTATCTCTTCAGTGCTGAGATTTCAGACATGTGTCACCATGTCTGGTTTTATGTAGTGCCGGGGTAGGAACCGCAGGCATCCTGAATGCTAGACAAGGCCAGTAGTAACTGAGCCATATCCCTAGTTGTAAACTTAATTCTTGATAAAGTATATTCTTTGAAGATGTGTCTCCCAAACACTTATTTCCTTGAATAATTCTCTATGGTTCTTTCATTCAGAATTCCTCTGTGTGTTTTTAATCTCTCCCCCAGTTTTTATAGTGATGGCTCACCTACTGTCAGCCTGCATTTAAAATGTTTCATCTAGATGAATACTGTTCTTTCTCTCCAACCCAAGGCCTCACAAGTGTCCTCCTATTGAGCTGCACCCCCCGCCTCCGGAGGGTTATATTCTTTCTTTTCATGAGATGGGGAATTCTTTATGTTGTTCAAGTGCCTTTGAACCCACGTGGGCCTCCTACTTCAGCTTCACAATTATATGGGACTATAGGCAAGAAGGAGAGTGAGTCATTTGTTTGTATGTTTGGTTGTTTTAGAAAAAGGGTCCACTTAGGCAAGCCTGGCCTGCAACTTTCTAAGTAACTCACACTGGCCTTTTAATCTGCGGTCTTTCTTTCTTTTCTTTCTTTCTTTTTTCTTCTTCTTTTTTTTTTTCTGTGATCTTTCTTATCCCAGTCTCCCAAGTGCTACGATTATGGGCATTCGCCACCATGGCAGTTGAGAATGGAACTTAATAAGTATTCAGCTCTGTTTTGGAAAAGGTGAGCGCAAAGAACAAAGCTGACATTCGTTGAGATGCTTACTGAGGGAGACAAGAGACTTCAGAAGTCTTCCTCCTCAGAGACGCCAGAGCTAGTATTGTTTAAGAATGAACAAAGGACGCACCTTGTGTCTCTTGCCAAATCAGGAAGCCAGGTAATTCAGTGTAATTAGTGGGATGTCTCTGAAATGGAGCAATGAGAAGACAGGAGCCTTGTGATGATGATTAGATAAGGCTAGTTAATGGGAGACCTTGGAATACTCGCCTGTGGACTTTGGGGCTTAATATATATAGACATGGTTGGCAGCAGGGAATTGTTCCAAGTTCTTAAGCAAGGGTATACTATGATTGAAGTTTAAAAATCGTCCTTACAGCTAACATTTGGCAATTACTGAGTAGATATGCCTGGGTACAGATTGTGCATCTCCTCTCAAAAAGAATTTTTACCACCACAGACTAGAGAATGCTTGTTTGGTTCATTTTTTTTTTCTCCATTTCTACTGAAGCACGAGGGTTGTGTATTTTACTTTGACCGTTATGTAGCAGAATGTCTGGGAGGTTAATTTTCAGTTAAGTTTTAGTGTTAAAGGAAACGTCCTCTCTTTCAGCAGACTGAGTGTAGCTATAATAACCTTGAAGCTGTGTTCTGGATGGTGGTTCTACATGGTTATTTTGCTCTAGAGATAAAGTCCTGTTAGTCTGCTTGGCTTGCCATCAGCGACTCCTACAGACTCTGCCTTCTCAACAGCGGCATTTTATCTTTTCCAATTCTAGAGGCTAGGGAGCCTTGGGTCAAAGTCCTGGCAGAATTAGGGTCTGGTAAGGACCTATTTCATGGCTTAGAGGTAGCTGTCTTCTTGCAACCTTGTCATATCATAGAAAGGCAAGGAGACTCTTGTTAGTATGCATCATTAATCTTCATGAAGTTGGAGACTTTTGGTTGACATAGTTGTTTATCAAGGGCTCCATCGGACCTGCAGATACTAACGAACTGGGGTTGGGATTTTGGCATGAATTGGGTGGAAACAGAAACATTTAATGCATGCCAGGGAAATAGTGAAGAAGAAGACAGCTATCCACCCAGATCTGGGAGGAATGCAAATGAAGTGTTATTTCTATCATGTTAGGTCAAAGGGCGTCATTAGGCTGGGATCCTTAGGCCCGTCTTGCTGTTAAAAGCACAGTTCTTCCTTAAAGCGATCCTTAACAGCTGTTATTGGAACAGTTTCAACAGCCACCAGCTCCCCAAGAGAGCTCTTTCCTGACCGCTTCCAGTCCAGAGTCTGATTCACTGTTCTAACACTTGATTATTGCTCTCATCTTCTGCTTTTGCTGTTTCATAGGTTAGTTATGTTTCCCCTAAGAAAATTAGCTCTTATTTTTCTTGTTCTTCAGTTGTTAGACCAATAAATACTCGTTGGCTTATTGATTGTGCTGATAAAAGAACAAACAAAACATTAAAAATGTAGGAAGAAAGCTATTAGGGACTTAGAGACAGAGTGTTATGTAGAACAACCCAGGCTCGCAGAGCCCTAACATGGAATCTGGTCTTCTAACAACTTCACTCATGAATCTATTTTGAGATTTTTTTTTTTTCCGAGTGAATTGAAGTCTGTGCCATTACTATCATTCCTCCAACAAACTAGCATGCTGGGGGTGGGGCATGGGACATGACGCATTACCCCAGCCTGGCACTGCTGGATACTGCTAGTCAGTACCAGCATGTGGCTCATGGGAACATATGGGAATCCAGTATTCTAGCCCAGCTATGGAAGTCTGAGGTGCTGTCAAGGAGTTGGGAAAGGATATTTTAAAATGATACTGCTCTTTCAGGCATCAGAAATGGATGCTTAGTAGGTAGGCATGTGGTTTATTTATAAAGCAAGAATGGGACCGTCTAAGCCCTAGGAGGAAAGCCTCCTGGCACTCGGGAGACAAAGGAGGCTTCTGTTTCCATGAGTGTCTGAAATCATTATCCTAAGAAATGATATAGATGGAAAGTAGAAGGGCGTTTAAATAACAATTGGCTTACGCTTGTAGCTGACAGACAGATGAAGTCTTCCTCGGAGACAAATTGGTGAAGTTTGAGGTTACCTTGACTAAATTTTCAAGGAGCTTATTCCTATCAAAGGTAGTCTTTCAGCTCTCTGAAGTTATGAAACTATTTTTTTAAAAAAAAAAGGTTAAAATGTTTGTAAAGTGGCAAATACAAAGTATATTTAGAGTGGACAACATATTTTGATGCATGCATATTTTGTAGAATGGTTAAAATGTAGCTTCTTAACACACAAAGCAAGCATTGCATATACTTACATTTTTTTTTTCTGGAGAGAACATTTAAAATCTGTTTTGAATCATTTTCAAGTATTGCTATGAACTCCAGTCACTATTATTGGCAGTGGATCTCTTGAATCTATTCTTCCTTATTGAAGTTATGTGATCTTTGACCAGTCGTATCCCCAACCTCCTCACATAATGAGGAAGACCTTTTTCTGACACGTGTTTCTCTGTGTTGCTTAGGATGGTCTTGAACTCATGAACACAAAGAGTCTTCTTGGCTCAGGCTCTTGAGTAGCTGGGACTATAGACATACACCCCCAGTCCTTGCTTACGAGGCTGGTTTTATTTAAACATGTTTATTTAGAAGAGAGAGACCATTTCATAGGCTGTAGTTCACAGGAGTCTTAGTTGCTAGCTTCGATGTCTCCTCTTATTTGGAGTAGAAAGGCCTGCTGGTCCCCCATCTGCCTTTCTAACCACGCCCCCACACTAGGGACAACTGGCTGCCTGCAGCCTCTCTGTGGAGGAGAGTAATACAATGAGCCTGTTGTGTGCTTGTTGACATACAGAGTGGATTGTTTTAGCAGGTGCAGAAGATAGTCTGTATGGAGATTACAGAGACCTTTCTCCTTGACGGTGGAGTATAATTCAAATCGAAGTTGTCTTTTGTCTAGTCTACAGCAGGTGTTGAATTGGACTTGGTGAAGCTTTGGTTCTTCCTTGCAGGGACCAGCGGTGGTTTGAATTTTTTCTTTGGCGGTGCTTTTATTAGCTCCTTAAATAAAAAGAAATGGGATTGCCCACTTATTCAAAGCTTTCACTGCTCTTGAGGAGGATCTGGGTTTAGTTCCCAGCACCCATATGGTAGCTCACAACCAGCTATAACTCCAGTTCTAGGAGACCCAGTACTCTCTGCTGACCCCCGGGGGTACCAAGCATGCACATGGTGTGCATACCTACATGCATACAAGACATTCATACAAATAAAACAAAAATAAACAATCTCAAAAAAGCAACAGCCGTCCTTCCATGGATAATCAGATAGCTCTGCTGTTCTAAAGCTTTAAAAAAATATAAGAGGCAGGCGGATCTCTTGAGTTTGAGGCCAGCCTGGTCTACAGAGTGAGTTCCAGGACAGCCAGGACTATACAGAGAAACCCTGTCTCGAAAAACCAAAAAAATAAAAAAAAAAAAAAAGAAAGAAAGAAAGAAAAAATATAATTGCATTAAATTGCATTATTTTCCCCTTCCCTTTCCTCCTACCAATCCCTCCCATCACCCTCCCTGTTCCTCTAGAAATATGGCCCCTTTTCTTTAATTGTTATTGTTAGACACATACCCACACAACTTGTTCAGTCCTTTTAGTGTTAAGATAACCAATTAGAGGGCTCTTCGTTGGGTAATTAGAGGACTCTTCCCTGGAGCCAGGACTATTTCTCCTGTTCTTAGCCTTCCTTAGTTGCCTGTAGTTCTTTGTGTAGGGGTGGAGCCCCATGAGATTTCACTCTTCCATGTGGATTGGAGACTATGTTCAAGGCAGTCAGTCCTGGAGACATTGCTTCTTTGTTTTGAAGATCGATCTTACAGATGATCGATGACTAGGGAGATAGCTGTTTTCTGTTAGTGTAGTGATTACACTTGACTTGCTCATGAAGCATGACTTTATAATTCTCCTGTGTCCTTTGGATCTCTGGCAAGCGGTGGTGGCTTTTGTTCCTGGATTTACTTTTTGATTATGTGTTGCTGTGACGGGAAGAATGGAAAGGCGTCTACAAACTAGTGATAAGCGTGACCCTTAGTTACCCGGACCCCATTTGCCAGATCCTTTAGTTCTTGACACGTCCCTTCCATGTCCTTTTGACTTTTAGGAGAAGAAAACACATTGTTAAAAAGAAAACTTAAGACCATGAATTGTATTTTAAAACGAATAGGCCACTGAAATAATTTTGCAGGTTCAAGACATATGCTCCCTTTCATTGTAAATACTGATTAGCCTAATATAACAGTGAGTTCTCCACCCCCACCTTGTGCAGTTATGTTGTGGAAGGGAGGCAGGGGAGTATCTCATGGGGGTTTGTTCTACAACTGGAGCAAACCTGCAGCCTGGGGTTAAACATTTGCCCTGAACTGTAGCTTGCTCACTGCCTTGCTGATGAAGTGAGCTTTTCCCCCTAGCTTCCTTTCTTTGCTCTCCCTCCACTCCTTGCTCATCCACTTATAGTCTGCCTCCAACGATGATCTCTGTTTTCAAGGAGAAATGTGCCTCGGGAGGAGATGGCTAAAAATAGGTCAGTGATACTGCTCATCACATACTCTCATTCATTCTGTTGGATAGTTCAGATCAACAAGTATTTATTGATAGCATCTTTGTTCCCTTACTTGAATGGAGAGCTAGCAAACCTAAAATCAGATGCTAATGGTAATAAAGGTCATTTATTTAGTGTCTGTTATGCATCAAGTATCCTTTTAAGAACTTTTTATACTAGTGCATCTGATCCACAGAATGACCTCATGAAATACTATTATTATCCCCATTTTACAGATTAGCTATCACCCAAATGGGAGTTGGTAGAACCGGAAGTTGACCCCAAGGTTCCACAAGACCTTGGAAGAAGTTGCTTGTTCTTACGAAGTCAAGTTGAGGGAAGTGAAATCAACATCCTGATAGAGAGCTAGGAAACACTGCAGGGCCTTCATAGTGAAGCTACTGGCAGGAGGGCAGGGAGAATGCTGCTTCTCATAGGCCTTTTGTAGGAGCCAAGACTTCTTTAAGTCCCAAATTCTTCATCTATCAGTAAATATAAGGGGGTCCTACCTTGTAGCTTTGGTGTGAGTCTTGGATGAAATAAGGTGTTTAAAGTAGTTAACACAGTGCCTGGGAGATGGTAAATTGTAGTTGCCATGATGACAGTGATGGACCTGAAAGATAAGTCCATTTGGGATGTGGAGAGGAAAAGATGCATCATGCGGAAGGACAGAAATAGACATGGTGTTGGGAAGTGGTGTTAAGGAGGTTTCTTATCCCATTGCTGATGCTCATTCATCACCCACTAGCTGAGCTAGTGACAGACTGAATGGATGGTACAGACTCAGTCAGCAGTCGGGAAGCTTTTCACTGGTCTTAAAGCATGCTGAGGTACCCTCTGTGGGCCACTGTGAGCCTGCTTCCTGATTGTTCCTATTTTTTCTCCCCTTCATCAAGCTCAGCCCTAATGCCAGATGAGTGGATGAACAGCTCTGTATGATCCCAGAGCAAGAGTTCCCTATGGTGCCTACAAGTCCAGGCTCTTTCCCGTCTCTGTCCCCAGCTAGTGTCCACCTTTCCTGAGGCAGACGCCATGTTCCTTGGGGCCTGATAAGAAGCATGGGTTATAAGAGGTATGAGTTCTCTTAGGTGTAAGGGAGTTCCCTTGACATTGTTTCTGTATGCCATAGATGACCTCCATCAATTAAGTCTGTACTGAGGAAACACGGTGTTCAGAATCACATCTTAGGCATTTGGAATATTTAGGGGAAGTAAATAGCATAGTATTTGCCCTGGAGATCTTCTGTTCTTGTTTTGGAGACCAGATCGATTGCAATAGCTGGATGGATATGGATACACACGCATGCACGCACGCACGCACACACTTACTTGAAAAAATGTTGACTTGCTTCCTTTCTTCAGGTGTCGCTACCTGGCTGTTCAGCTGTCTCCTGCCATTCCTGTGTTTGCTGCTATGCTCTTTCTTTTCTCCATGGCCACACTATTGAGGACCAGTTTCAGTGACCCTGGAGTGATTCCTCGAGCACTACCAGATGAAGCAGCTTTCATAGAAATGGAAATAGGTGAGTCTTGGAAACTGTTGGCAAGTGGTAACATAGTGGGTGGCCATGCTGGGTGGGGAATAATTATAGCAGTTGTGGATTCAGACTACTATTCCAGTTTTTTTCCTCTGAGATCCTAAGTGACTTCGGTGACTTCAGTAAGACAGGTGCAACAAGCCTGTGAAGCCACATGTGCTTTCTTATCCCGGGTGTTGGGTTGCATCAACAAAAGGGTTTGTTACCAAGGTATGGCTGAATTGGTGCTGAGACAGTGACTTTTGCATTTGTGGAGGAGGCCATCACACATCTGTTTGCTGAGAGAAGCTGTAAACGATCTCTCCCTAAAAATGCCCTTTTTTGGATATACCTACAACTTTGGATCTAATTTCAGAATTTCATAGATCTTCTGAAGTGTATTCATGGGCCCCTGACCAAGAATTCTTGCTTTCAGGGGTCTCACAAGGTGAGAGAGGGCAATCATGGTACCAGGAACCACTCAGAGGAGTAAAGGAACAGGTTTCAGACTTAGAACTATACAGTCCACAACTCTGAGATTGGAATGAAACACCACCCGGAGCCATATGGGCTTCATGAATTTAAACAGGACATCCAAGGCTAGAAAGGGAATATCCTGGGAGTTCCCACTGCGAAGAAGTCAGTGATGCGAGCACTAGAGGCAAGCAAGGGAGGGGAGCTACTAGCTGAGCAGCAGTGGCTACATTAAGTGTTTCACAATTTTGTTTTGACAGTAGCTTGAGTCCACATCCAAACAAGATAAGAGTAAAAAAAAAAAAAGGACCCCGGGATTTGGTCTGCCACCTCCTCCCCCCCCCCCCACCCCCGTACTAGGGATTGAGCTCAGTTCCCTGGGCATGTTATGCGCGTGCTCTACTACTGAGCTGTATGACAAGCTCTGTGACCCAGAACTTGGGATGCTAAGCATCCGTGTTAGTAGAGTGCCAGTCTGTGGCTGGCCGCTAGTTCTTTGATGTCGCCCTGGAGGCTGCTACTCGGTTCTGTTTGTTTATTTGAAATGTTTCCCCTACCTCTCACGGTATATTTCTTTTTGGAAAAACTCAGTTTTAGTTGGTTTGCACATACATGTCTCAGCTCCAACTGCATGGGGTGAGGTTAGTGTAACGATGGTGAGCGTGCTGTAGGGGCATGGCATGATGACATAAGCTCAACCCACATGCGGATGAGAAACTCTGTGAAACAGTAATACAGCTAGAGAAAAATGAAACAGGCAAAAAGAACAATTCTCCCTCTGTCTTGCTCTTAAGTACCCCCTGTTCTACCCCCGTGTCTCCCCGGGGTTCTGCCATGAACTCTGTGTTCTCGCACCCTCTTGAATAGCACACATAAGGACATCTTAAAGGGGCATGTTGGGACTTACATCATCACATCATCATCTGTGAACAGCTAGCCGCATCTTCTCAGGCCTTGTTGCACACTGTTTAATGTTTCTTCTCACAGCACCTACCCCACTCTGCACGGAAAAGGAAAAATGTTCCATATGGCAGATATTTTTAAAATCAAAACGAATGGTTTTAGAATGATACTTTGTGGCAAAGGTGCGGTGAGCCCCCGCACCTCTCATATGCTGTGCATGGAGAGGCATGCAAATTCATATGGTCTGTCTGGGAAGCAGTTTGACAATAAGCAGAACGGCATTAAGGGTTTGTACCCTTTGTCCAACTCATTAAGGGCTCCATAAGAGAAAAGTCGAGGCAATTATCAGACATTTAAAGCAACCTACCATAGAAAGGTTTTAGTGTGTTTTTCTTTTGTCTCTTTAATACAAATCTAGCTATTTTAATACAAGCAAGTTACCCCCCTTTAAAAAAGAATTCATCATAAAATAATTCTTATTCGATGTATGTATGTATGTATGCATGCATTTATTTTGCAGGGGTAATTGCATGTGCCACCGTGTGTCTGTGTGTCTGTGTAGGTGGGAAGACATCATTCAGGACTCAGTTGTGTCCTTCCGTTAGGGACCAAACTCAGGCTTGGCAGCAAATGCTCCTTAGGGTGCCGAGCTGTCTCGCTAGCTTTACTCCTTTTTGGTTTTGAAACAATTTTTTAAAGATGCAATTCTTTTTTACTTTCTTTTTTTTTTTTTTTTGGTTTTTCGAGACAGGGTTTCTCTGTGTAGCCCGGCTATCCTGGTCTTCTTTACTTTCTGTGTATGGGTGTTCTGCCTGCATGTATGTAAGTGCACCATGTAAATGGAGTACCCATGGAGGCAGAAGAGGACATTGGATCCCTACAACTGGAGTTTCAGACAGTTGTGAACTGCCATGTGGTGCTGGGGACTAAACCCATGCCCTCTGCAAGGGAAGCAATTGTTCTTAACGGAGGAGCCGTCTGTCCAGGCCCTTGAAATATTCGTTTAATTGGAATATATTGATTGTATATGGCACCAGGTTTCACAAGGACGCTTTCATATTAGTTTATAATGTACTTTGAGCATGATCCTCCCCTCTAGACTTGTTTGTTTGTTTGAGGTAGAGTCTCATGTGGCCAAGGCTAGTCTTAAATGTGTATTGTACCTGAGTCTTTCCTCAAAATCCTAATCCGACTGCTTATAGCTCTCAAGAGCTTCGCTGGCAGACGTGTGCTGCTGTTAAGAAGGACACTGTTAAAATGTTCCTGTGTAACCGTGCTTGGTAGTTCTCTTTGATTTTTTTTTTTTTTCGAGACAGGGTTTCTCTGTATAGCCGTGGCTGTCCTGGAACTCACTCTGTAGACCAGGCTAGCCTCGAACTCAGAAATCCGCCTGCCTCTGCCTCCCAAGTGCTGGGATTAAAGGCGTGCGCCACCACCGCCCGACACTCTTTGAAGTTTGCTAGTAGAATTACTAGGTTATAGAGCATATACATTTAAAATTATTGTAGTTGCTAGCGTGTTGTTCACTGGTAAGATAAGTTTGACCTTTCTGGGTGTACTGTATCTATCTTCTTTTTGATATTTGTTAGTTATAGTAGGTAGAAATAGTGATTTTCTGTGTGTGTGTGTGTGTGTGTGTGTGTGTGTGTGTGTGTGTGTGTGT
>JADRCC010092351.1:0-15369 GCA_019843855.1 Hylomyscus alleni
AAAAAAAAAGAACAATGTTGCATTTTACTAAATTAAGATTTTGAACATTCCTTTAGGTGTTTCTCAACCATTCGAGATTCTTCAGTTGTGAATTCTCAGTTTAGTTCTATACCCCATGTTTTTTATTAGGTTATTTGGGTTTTTTGGTGGTTAACTGCTTGAGTTCTTCTAATATTTTAAATATTAGCCCTCTATAGGATGTGTGGATAGTAAAGATTTTTTTTCCCAATCTGTAGGTTGCTTATTTGTCTTATTGACCATGTCCTTTGCTTTACAGAAGCTTTCCCATTACATGAGGTCCCACTTAACAATTCTTGGTCTTGGAGGATAAGCTATTGGTGTTCTGTTTAGGACATTTCTCCTGTGTCAATGACTTCAAGTTTCTTTTCTACTTTCTCTTGTATTAGTTTCAGTGTATCTGGTTTTATGTTGAGGTCCTTGATACACTTGGACTTGAGCTTTGTACAAAGTGACAAATATGACACTATTTTTATTCTTCTACATTCAGACAACCAGTTAGAACACCAATATTTATTAAAGATGCTTTCTTTTTTCCATTGTATATTTTTGTTGTCTTTGTCAAGATCAAGTGACTGTAAGTGTGTGGTTTTATTTCTGAGTCTTCAATTCTATTCCATTGATCTATTTCTGTACCAATACCATGAAGTTTTTATCACTATTACCTAAAGATTGTTCAAAGTACTTAGAGATCATCATATGGGTCATAGCTAAGTTATATTTGTAGAAGGTTTTACATACCAGACCTTGTTAATGAGGTGTTATTTCAAGTTTCAGGACAATAATCTTCACTATCATAGAGGAAAATCTACTTTGATATCAGTGAACTACATATTAATGAATTGGGTATCATTTATATAACATATTATGTTTCTCTTCTATTCTAAATACAATCTTGCTTTTGCTAAGACAAATTCATGTTTTCTAGGAATATGAAAATGGAACACTATAGTCAAGATAGTTATAAAAGTTTGCATGTTTGAATTAAGATTTTTGAGTTTTTTAATTATTTTAGTTGTACTTTTGAAATTGAAATTTAAAATCTTTAAGGAATTGGCCACATTAAGCAGTACTAAGGAACCAGAAAGTACTTTGTCAAAGTAAAATAAATAGATATTCCTCACACTCACCAAATGTGTAATTGAATCTTCCTCCAGAAAAAGTAACTGAGCAAAGTTATTGAAATTTGCCCCACGCCTAGAGAGTGTGGCTACATTAAAGAGTAAACATTTCATTTATAAAACTGTGTCCATATGAGTTGTTATACAGTTATCCTTATGACAAATCAGAGAGTAAAAAGAAAAAGTTATTCCTTCCATTTCTGCTCCAAACTTTGCCTCTCTGTCTCCTCTCATGTGTATTTTGATCCCCCTTCTAAGAAGGACCGAAGTATCCACACTGTGGTCTTCCTTCTTCTTGAGCTTCATGTGGTCTGTGAACTGTATCTTGTGTATTCTGAACTTCTGGGCTAATATCCGCTTATCAGTGAGTGCAAACTAGGTGTGTTCTTTTGTGATTGAGTTACCTCACTCAGGTCCAGTAACTGTACCACCTACGGATCCATCCCACATACAGTTACCAAACCCAGACACTAATGCAGATGCCAACAAATGCTTTCTTACAGGAGCCTGATATAACTGTCTCCTGAGAGGCTCTGCCACTACCTGACAAATACAGAAGTGGATGCCCACAGCCATCCATTGGACTGAGCATAGGGTCCCCAATGGAGGAGTTAGAGAAAGAACCCAAGAAGCTGAAGGGTTTTGCAGCCCCATAGGAGGAACAACAATATGAACTAACCAGTACCACCCAGAGCTCCCAGGGAGTAAACTACCAACAGAAGTGTAAACATGGAGGGACTCGTGGTTCTAGCTGCATATGTAGCAGAGGATGGTCTTGTGGGATATCAATGAGAGGAGAGGGCCCTTGGTTTTGTGAAGGTTCAATGTAAAGTAATACCAAGACAAGTAAGTAGGAGTGAGTAGGTTAGTGAGCAGGGGGAGGGTGAATGGGATGGGGGGTTTACAGAGGGGAAATGAGGAAAGGGAATAAAATTTGAAAAGTAAGTAAAGAAATTATATAATAATAGTAATAATAATGATGATAATAATAATAATAAAAGAAAAAAGTGATTGAATTCCCCCTACATTTACAACTAAAGGAAAAATTCTTTAAGACTTTTTCTGTTTTTAAACTCTTGGACAAAGTTCCAAACACAATATTCACTTCTCTTGTTTTAAATCCTCCATTCATTTCACTTCCTGCGTATCCTTTTCTGCTGGAAATCATGCAAATCTCTGTAGGGATGGCTGATACACTTCAACATCCACTTATCTAACCTATATTCTACACAAAAAAAGAATAAACACTGTAGCAAACTAAATGTCTTGAGTAATTATAATTCATCCTCTACTTTAACAAAATATATTAAACATTGTGGTATAGGTTGATTTTAAAAGTGAAACTATAAATACATGGGTAAGTGGGCCATTGGTTATTAACCATATAATTTTGCAATAAACACAAAACTATTTAAAAATAATTAAATCTTTAGGGGGAAACTTCTTTGTTTAGGATCACCATTCCCACTGGGCATGCCCCAGTTTCAGAGCATGCTTATCTTTCAGAATTCACAGTTCACATTTGGCTTTGATCTTTGAAGACTGAACTCTCCCTGCTGATAAGCTATATTTTAAAATCATCTAATATTTTATTAACTTTATAGCTAAAGGGGTTTTACAATATAAGAAACTTCTTATTTTTAAATAATGGAATTTCCAAGTATTTTATTTATAGATTATCACTTTGGACCTTGGCAGGAGGCTTTGCTTCTCAACAGAGGAATGTCAATCAATTTTAATCCCAGTATTAACAGAATAATATACCTAGCATGGATGAAATCTATTCAGATATTGGTATAATTACTTAGTAACAATATATTTTTCTCATTTGTTTTAGAAGTTGAGTCCTTGTTGTTAAGCAAGTGGAGGTGATTAACCATTTAAGGCCACTCATAGAAAAAAAGTACAACAGATTGAGTTATGTTTCTTCAAAACTGGTACTAAGATGGGACCTTATATTTAGCCAGAACCTTTGAAACTGTAATCAAAATAGGATGATGGTGAGCTCATTCTGAAATATCAAAAGTATTAAACCTAGAGTACTGATTTTAATTAATGAGGACAAATGCTGCTCAGAAACACAAAGAGAAAGACCTTGCCACAATGCAAAAAGATATAAGAGTTATTCTGCCACAAACAAAAGAATGTCAATACTCCCAGAACAGGAATAAAGAAGGTTCCTCCTTGAAACCTTTGTAGCACATGGCTGTGCTAACTCCTGGATATTTGATTTCCAGCCTTCAAAACTGACAGATGATATGTTTTATCACATTTATTTACTAGGTGTTTTACTCTGTTGTGACATCCTTTGAAATAAACATAGAGTGTCACAGAAAGAGAATAAAAACTCATGGTCACTTAATGCCATAATAGACATTGGTTATCTTTTCATTAATGTGGTTCTGGACACATAGCAACATCAAGGATGAATATTTATTTTAGCTCACAGTATAAAAGGAGACATGCCAGTATGTTTGAGGTGGCTGGTGATGTTGTGGTCTAAGTTTAGTGGTGCAGAAGGATAGAGGCTCCAGCTATGCTTGCTTTTTCCTTTGCTCCTTTAATTTATTTAATGGTCAAGGTCCATGGATGGATCTACTCCATTCAAGATGGTCCTTTCTTTCTCAGTTAAACCTGTCTAGAAATGCTCCCAAAAACACACTCAGACATCTCTTAGATGATTCTGGAACTAGTAAACATCGATGAGTCATATCTCAATTAGATACCCCAAAAACTAATCATTGGAGGAAAAAACTCCAGTAGTGTAAAGTAGTAATAGGATGAAGTCCATTATAGAGACTGAGTTTTGCCATTAAATTTCTCTCCTGCTCTTCCTTCACTCAACATGCTGGCTCCATAATTACATGATATTTTTCCTTAACTGAATATGACTTTCTTGAATTGTAAAATGAGAAAGAATATTATAAATAGAACTATTTGATAGTAAGAAATGAAAATGGGATATACAACCATGGAAACATGTGAGATACATTTGAATGGCTTAATGGGTATCAGTTTTGTAGATGTTATTGCATATATACTCTATGTTATGTATAATAATCATTCTCAGGCATAAAAGTAAAATTTAGAAATTAGCTTCTGAATTCTCTGTTTATTTTACTTTATGTCTTTGGTTTTTATGGAAATAGTTGTAGAATATGAAGATAATTTTGAACTAGGAAAAGTGCTTGGGAGAAGACATTTTATTTTGTTTTATTTTCCATTTTTTTGTTTTATTTATTCTCTTACAAAAAATATCCAGATGGCATCATCCCCTCCCTCTTCTCCTCTCAATTCTCTGCCCTGACTTCTCTTGTCCTCTCAGATCCATTTCTCTTCAGAAAACAAGAGGTCTCCCAAGGGCTTTTAACTAAAGAAGGCATAACAAGATGCTATAAAAGTAGGTACAGACTCTTATATCAAGGCTGGATTAATCAGTTCCATAGGAGGAAAATGGTTGGAAGAACAGACAAAAGACTCAGAGACACTCCAACTTCCACTGGTAGAAGTTCCACAAACTAAAGAAACACAACATATATGCAGACCTAGCAAAGGCCCATGTAGACTCTGTGATTGTTCTTTCAGTCTCTGTAAGCACCTATGAGCCCTGCCTAGTTGATTTTGTGGGTCATATTCTTCTGCCCTCGACCGCGAATTTCTAATCACACCATTGTGGAAATATAAAAAGCTTCTCAAACTCAATGCATGAAACAAAAAAAAATTCTTCTCCCCATCCTCAAACTCATTTAGGGAAAAAAGACTTTCCATTTTCTATTGTAAGTTAGTTTTTATGTTATCATTGATACCTGGATCAAGATGTCAGGAACATCCAGCATGTCTGGCAAAGGACACTGCCTACTACCACATGCTGAGCCTTCCTGACAGCATCAACATATTGGCTCCAGTAAGCTCTCTTCTGCTCATATTCTACTTCTAGCTTTCTCATTTCTTTGTAAATATCTGGATTTTCTTTTTAATATAGCCATAGAATTCGTTCAGATGTTTCCCATAGCTTTTTTTTGCGCATGTCTTTCAATTCAACTGTGGTTGTTGCACTGGTTTACACTTCTTTATTTCCAATTTTTCCATGACACAGATAATCTCTTTGGGATATTTCATCTTTAGAATTGCAGCCCATATCACGGTGCTCTGTTTTTATGGGAAGTCCAAGAATCTAGTAGTTGGTGAGTCCCACAAGGCTAATTGTTTCAGCTGGTCTTCTGTATAAGCTGGAATCATGAAGAAGTAGGTTGAGAATGATGTGCTGGCAAGGAACTGCAAGCAGTTGAACTAGTCAATCTGCCTTCTCCAATGTCCTTATGTAGGCCAAAACCAGAAGGTGTGGTCCATATTAAAGGTATGTGCCACCATCCGAGTTTCTGGAACTTTCTTTATCCCATGCTGACCTTGTTCTCAGAGATCTGCTTTTCTCAGTCTCCTGGGATTAAACCTGTGTAGTACCTTGCCTGGGCCTAAGCTTTTCATGGCCACTATGTCTCAAGATCTCCAAGACAAGCTCCAGGTCTGAAGCCTGTGCTTTCTAGCTTCAAGATCTGGATCACAGGTGTGTCCTCCATTTATGGATTGTAGTTTATTCCAGATGTAGTCAATAGATCACCAGGAATCACAACCACCACAAGGTGAAATAAAACAGGATTAGGATAATGGCTACAACTGTGAGGCTCCTAGCATGCCAAGGAGACTGGCTAGCAGGAGATCCCTGCTTACTTTCTAAGAAGGGGCCTTCACCTCTGCCTCTGGATCAACCACACAGCTACCACCATCTTGAAATCTCTCTTCAAATACAATTTTTAAGGTTAAACAATTCTAATGATTCTCAACATAGCTCTACCCTTTGAAAACGTCATTCACAAAAATGGTTCGATTAGATTTTCTCTCTGACTTTCCAAGGCAGGATCAGCTGGGAGGCAAAGGCCTCACGAGTGGCAGGACATCCGGGACAGGGTCCTTTCTACCTTCAACTATACCTAAGAGTGACTGTGGATCCACAGCCCTCTCTGCCCCTTCCCTGCAAGCAGAGTGCTTGCCTCCATGGTGTGCTTTGACCCCAGGACTCAGGAGGGACAACTGATCCACAGCACTCTGCACATGGGTTTTACCAGAGAAGAGCTGATTTCCCAGAAGTGCTTGACACAGGCTTACAGACCTATAGGGGGAACAAGCTCCAGCCAGAGACAGCAAGAACATCTAACATCAGAAATCAACAGATGGTTAAAGGCAAATGCAAGAATCTTACCAACAGAAACCAAGACTACTTGGCTTCATAAGAACCTACTCCCAACACAGCAAGTCCTGGATATCTCAAAACACTGGAAAAGGAAGATTTGGATCAAAAATTGTATCTCACAATGGTGACAGAGGAATTTAAGAAGGACATGAATAATTCCCTTAAAGAAATACAAGAGAATAGAGGAAAGACGTACAAACCCTTAAAGAGGAAACACAAAAGTCCCTTAAAGAATTACAAGAGAACATAAGAAAACAAGTACAATCCCTTAAAGAGGAAACACAAAAATCCCTTTAAGAATTACAGGAAAGCACAACCAAACAGGTGAAGAAATTGAACAAAACCATCCAGGACTTAAAACAGAATTAGAATCAGTTAAGAAATCACAAAGAGAGACAACTCTGGAGATAGAAAGCCTAGGAAAGAAGTCAGGAGCCATAGATGCAAAGGGTAGAAGGGGCAGAAGATACCATAAAAGACATTGACATAACAGTCAAAGAAAATGCATAAGCAAAAAGCTCCTAACACAACACATCCAGAAAATCCAGGACACAATGAGAATACCAAACCTAAGGATAACAGGTATAGAAGAGAGTGAAGACCTCCAAATTAAGGAGTCAGTAAATATCTTCAACAAAATTATAGAAGAAAACTTCCCTAATCTAAAGAAAGAGATGCCCATAAACATACAAGAAACCTATAGAACTCCAAATAGATTGGACCAGAAAAGAAATTCCTCCTGCCACATAATAGTCAAAACACTAAATGCACAAAACAAAGAAAGAATATTAAAAGCAGTGAGGGAAAAAGGTCAAGTAACCTATAAAGGCAGACCTATCAGAATTACACCAGACTTCTCTCCAGAGACTATGAAAGCTAGAAGATCCTGGGGAGATGTCATACAGACCCTAAGAGAACACAAATGCTACAAAGGCTACAATACCCAGCAAAACTCTCAATTACCATAGATGGAGAAACCAAAGTATTCCATGACAAAATCAAATTTACACAATATATTTCCACAAATCCAGCCCTTCAAAGGGTAATAAATGGAAAACTTCAACACAAGGAGGGGAACTACATCCTGAAAAAGCAAATCTTCCAACAAAACTAAAAGAAGATAGCCACATGAACAGATTTCCAACTCTAACAACAAAAATAACAGGGAGCAAGAATTACTTTTCCTTAATATCTATTAATATTAATGGACTCAATTCCCCAATAAAAAGACATAGACTATCAGACTAGGTAAGTAAACAGGACCCAACATTTTGTTGCATACAGGAAACCCACATCAGTGATAAAGACAGACACTACCTCAGACTAAAAGACTGGAAAACAATTTTCCAAGCCAATGATTCCAAGAAAAAAGCTGGAGTATCCATTCTAATATTGAATAAAATCAACTTTCACCCTAAAGTGATCAAAAAAATAAGGAAGGACACTTCATACTCATCAAAGGTATGATCTACCAAGATGGATTCTCAATTCTGAACCTCTATGCTCCAAATCAAAGGGCATCTACATTCATAAAAGCAACTATACTAAAGCTCAAAGCACACATTGCACTGTACACAATAATAGTAGGAGATTTCAATACCACACTCTCTGCAATGGACAGATCATGGAAACAGAAACTAAACAAAGACACACTGAGACTAACAGAAGTTATGAAACAGATGGATTTAAGAGATACTTATAGAACATTTTATCCTAAAACAAAAGAATATACCTCCTTCTCAGCACTTCATGGTACCTTCTCCAAAATTGACCATATATTATTGGTCACAAATCAGGCTTCAACAGATACAGGAAGATTGAAATAATTTCTTGCATCCTATCAGATCACCATGGGCTAAGGCTCCTCCTCAATAACAATATAAACCATAGAATTTCTACATACACGTGGAAGCTTAACAACATTCTACTCAATGATAACTTGGTCAAGAAAGAAATAAAAAAAGAAACTTTCTAGAGTTTAATGAAAATGAAGCCATAACATACCCAAATTTATGGGACACAATGAAAGCAATCCTAAAAGGAAAACTAATAGCTTTAAGTACTTCCAAAATGAAACTGGAAAAAGCATACACCAGCAATTTGACAGCACATCTGAAAGCTCTAGAACAAAAAGAAGCAAATTCACCAAAGAGGAGTTGAAGGCAGGAAATAATCAAATTCAGGACTAAAATCAACCCAATAGAAACAAAAAGAACTATCCAAAGAATCAACCAAGCCAGGAGCTGGTTCTTTGAGAAAATTAACAAAATAGATAAACCCTTAGCCAGACTAACTAGAGGGCACAGAGACAGTATCCTAATTAACAAGATCAGAAATGAAAAGTGAAACATAATAAAAGAAGCTGAGGAAATCCAAAAAATCATGAGATACTACTACAAAAGCCTATACTCAACAAAACTGGCAAACCTAGATGAAATGGACAATTTTCTAGACAGAGAACAGGTACCAGAGTTAAATCAAGATCAGATCAACAATCTAAACAGTCCCATATCTGATAATGAAATAGAAACAGTCATCAATAGTCTCCCAATCAAAAAAAGCCCAGGACCAGATGGATTTAGTCCAGAGCTTTATTAGATCTTCAAAGAAGACTAATACCAATACTCCTCAAACTATTCCACAAAATAGAAACAGAAGGTACTCTAACCAATTTGTTCTATGAAGCCACAATTACTCTGATTCCTAAACCATACAAAGACCTAACAAATGAAAGAAAACTTCAGACCAATTTCCCTTATGAATACTGATGCAAAAATACTCAATTAAATTCTTGCAAACCGAATCAAAGAACACATCAAAACAATCATCCATCATAATCAAATAGGCTTCATTCAGGGATGCAGGGATGATTCAATATATGGATATCCATCAACATAATTTACTATATAAACAATTCCAAAGAAAAAAACCATATGATCATCTCATTAGATACTGAGAAAGCATCTGACAAAATCCAACATCCCTTCATTATAAAAGTCTTGGAAAGATCAGAAATTCAAGGCTCATACTTAAACATAGTAAAAGCAATATAAAGAAAACCAGTAGCCAACATCAAACTAAATGGAGAGAAACTTGAAGCAATCTCACTAAAATCAGAGACTAGACAAGGCAGCCAACTCTCTCCATATCTATTCAATATTGTTCTTGAAGGGTTACGAATTAGAAAGGAAGAAGTCGAATTATCACTATTTGCTGATGATATGATAGTATATTTAAGTGATCCCAAAAATTCCACTAGAGAGCTCCTAAAACTGATAAACAACTACAGCAAAGTAGTTGGATATAAAATTAACTAAAGCAAATCAGTGACCTTCCTCTACACAAAGGTTAAACAGGCTGAGAAAGAAGTTAGTGAAACAACATCCTTCACAATAGTCACAAATAATATACAATACCTTGGTGTGACTCTAACTAAGCAAGTAAAAGATCTGTATGGCAATACCTTCAAGTCTCTGAAGAAAGAAATTGAAGAAAATCTCAGAAGATGGAAAGATCTCCCATGCTTGTGGATTGGCAGGATTAATATAGTAAAAATGGAAATCTTGCCGAAAGAAATCTACAGATTCAATGCAATCCCTATCAAAATTCCAACTTAATTCTTCAGAGATTTAGAAAGAGCAATTTGCAAATTCATCAGGAATAACAAAAAACCTAGGATAGCCAAAACTATTCTCAACATTAAAAGAACCTCTGGTGGAATCACCATCCCAGATCTTAAGCTGTACTACAGAGTAATTGTGATAAAAACTGCATTCATTGGTACAGTGACAGGCAGGTAGATCAATGGAATAGAATTGAAGACATGGAAAGGCACCCACAAATCTATGGCCACTTGATCTTTGACAAAGGAGCTAAAACCATCCATGGAAAAAAGACAGCATTTTCAACAAATGGTGCTGGCTCAACTGGCAGTTAGCATGTAGAAGAATGCAAATCGATCCATTTCTATCTCCTTGTAACAAAGCTCAAGTTCAAGTGGATCAGGGACCTCCACATCAAACCAGATACACTGAAACTAATAGAAAAGAAAGTGGGGAAGGGCCTTGAGCACATAGGCACAGGGGAAAATTTCCTGAACAGAACACCAATAGCTTATGCTCTAAGATCAAGAATTGACAAATGGGACCTCATAAAGTTGCAAAGCTTCTGTAAGGCAAAAGACACTGTCAATAGGACAAAACAGCAACCAACAAATTGGGAAAAGATCTTTACTAATCCTATATCTGATAGAGGGCTAATATCCAATACATACAAAGAACTCAATAGGGTAGACTCCAGAGAACCAAATAACCTTATTAATAAAGGGGTACAGAGCTAAACAAAGAATTCTCAACTGACGAATACTGAATGGCTGAGAAGCACCTAAAAAAATGTTCAACATAATTAGTCATCAGGGAAATGCAAATCAAAACAACTCTGAGATTCCACCTCAAACCAGTCAGATTGGCTAGGATAAAAAACTCAGATGACAGTGCTGACGAGATGGCTCAGTGGTTAAGAGCACTGACTGCTCTCTCGAAGGTCCTGAGTTCAAATCCCAGAAACCATATGGTGGTTCCCAATGAAGACAGCTACAGTGTACTTATGTATAATAATAAACAAATTAAAAAGTATCAGGTGACAGCAGATGCTGGAGAGATTGTGGAGAAAGAGAACCACTCCTTCATTGCTGGTAGGATTGCAACCACTCTGGAAATCAGTTCGGCATTTCCTCAGGAAATTGGACATAGTATTACCAGAGGACCCAGCTATACCACTCCTAGGCACATACTCAGAAGATGCTCCAATATGTAACCAGGACACATGCTCCACCATGTTCATAACAGCCTTATTTATAATAGCTAGAAACTAGAAACAATCCAGATGTCCCTTAACAGATGAATGGATACAGAAATTGTGGTACATCTACACAATGGAGTACTACTCAGCTATTAAAAATAATGAATTTATGAAATTCTTGGGGAAATGGATGGATCTGGAGAATATCATCCTGAGTGAAGTAACCCAATCAGAAAACAACACACATGGTATTCATTCTCTGATATGTGGGTATTAGCCCAGAAGATCAGAATAATACAAACTACAATCCACATACCACAAGAAACTCAAGAAGAAGGAAGACCAAAATGTAGATACTTCATTCCTTCATAAAAGGGGGAACAAAATACCCCTGGAAGGAGTTGCAGAGACTAACTATGGAGCAGAGATTGAAAGAAGGACAATCCAGAGACTACTCCACCTGGGAATTTTTCCAGTATTCAATCAACAAATCCAGACACTGTTGTGGATGCCTGCAAGTACTGGCTGACAGGAGCCTGATATAGCTGTCTCTGAGAGGCTTTGACAGTACTCAACTAATACAGAAGTAGAGGCTCACAGCCATCCATTGGACTGAGCACAGGGTCCCCAATGAAGGAGCTAGAGAAAGGACCCAAGGAGCTGAAGGGCTTGCAGCCCCTTAGGAGGAACAACAATATGAACTAACTAGTACCATCAGAGCTCATCTAAACCACCAACCAAAGAATACACATGGTGGGACTAATGGCTCCAGCAGCATATGTATAGCAAAGGATGGCCTAGTCGGTCATTAATGGGAGAGGTCCTTGGCCCTGTGAAGTTTGAAGTGAAGTCCCCAGTGTAAGGGAATGCCAGGGCCAGAAAATAGGAGAGGGTAGAGTGGCAAGCAGTGGGAAGAGGGAAGGAACAAGGGTTTGTTTTTGTTTTTGTTTTGTTACTTTTATTTTATTTATTTATTTTTTTGTTTGGAGGGGAAGTTGTGAAAGGAGATATTGTATGACATGTAAATAAATAAATTATGTAATAAAAAAGAAAGAATAATTATATTCATGATTGCCTTGAGGCAGGATGGGAGCTAGGAATGTCCTCTGCAAAAAAAAAAAAGAAAGAAAAAGGTTCAATTATGTTTCTTTTATCCAAATATTCTTTCCAGTCTTTTATGTTGCACTTTGATTGCAAAATTTATTTATTAATAAACTCCTATTTAAGCTACACATATTTGTTAACGTGTCAATAGGGGAATACTCCCAGAGGAAAATACAGCCTGTGTGAGGACAGCAGTATCTTATAGCTGAGAGCCCATATTATGTATAAAGAGGAGAAAAGTTGGAAGCAAACTGAGTACTTTCATCCCCTCTTTTCACATTTTCTGATAACAAGGTAGAGACATGCTTCTTACTTCATCAATGGAAGTTAGCCCTTTTGCAAAGCCTTCCCCTGATTTGTATCTCATATACCACAACCAAAATAAGCTATCACTACCTGGAATTGATCTTTATTTGGTATATGGTCACTGTAACAAGTGGCTGATAGCTCACTACATTATTGAATGAAGAGATTAATAGTGTACAACCTTTCTTGTAATGGCATTTTATACTCCCCGATCCCTTCTATATACATCTTTAGTATGAGGTCACTGAATATAGTAATACATGGATGATATTTTCTACCCCAACATTTATTACATATTTCCAATTCATTTAAATCAGAACTTGAGATGGTTGTCCCATCCACCATCATTTTGATGATTTTTTTTCTACCCTGAGCTACCTTTTCCACTTCTGATCCCATATATTCATTTCATCATCAATATTAAACCATTAAAATTGGTCTTCTTAGTCGCTTAAATGACAAAACTGTCTTCTTTTATGACTCACAGAATTTGTTTCTTTTCCTTTCCTTCTTCTTTTATTCCTGTATAGATGCCATTTACCAGAAACGCCTTTATCGGTAATGCTAATCTCACCTGATATATCTTCCCCATTTCCTCTTTCACACAGTTTTATGTTGCTCAGTCTGAATATTATGACATTATTAACAACAGGACTTGTTTTATTGCTTCCTTTGTTGTGCTTGGAATTCACATCTGCAAGCATAGTAGACAAGTCTTGTCCCCATAAGCTATGCTCCCAGCTCAAACTGAATGTTTTACAACCAATAAATTAGAGAAAAAATTTTGTTGATTTTGATCATGTGGGAAGTAATTCAGCCTTCAAATAAGGCAACAAGGGGAGCAGAGTAGATAAGAATTTAGATACAAGGAAAACTGTGAACTGGAATCACAAGTTACTGGCATTGTGATATATAAATAGCAGTGGCAGAGAAAGAAGCCCAGAAAAATTGTAAAAACTTACTATGTGTTTGTTTTACAGAACTATTCTTGTTCCCCAAATAGCACCTAAGAATATGAGTTAAGGATGTCTGCAATGATGGGAATGGGGAAATTAGCAACTAGGAAATACTTGGTTTCTGAGGAAGAGTTTACAAAGTGCTTTCTCTTTTCAAAATAACTCTGAAATATCTACTGGAAGTGAGTGGGGAATTGCACACAAATAAGTGTATCCTTGTCTTTAAACACTTTAGTATGGTTTATCATAAATGTCTTAACAATTCTGTCAATAAAACACTGCAAATTTTTGTAGTAAGTGGGCAAATTATGCTTTTGACTCTCAGGATAAAAATCATCTTTAACATTAAGAATATTCAGCTAAGAGGAGAATGCAGTGTGTGTAAGTTGGCAGGTCTTTCAGGTACCTTGGAAGTAATTTACAATTCAACTTGGCCTGAAGACCATTCGGTTCATTAAATCACACTGTACAACTGGAAGACAACTACCTAAAAGCTGAGAGCAACTTCAAATCACTTATGCATATGAACACAATTGCACATAGCACTTCAGGACAAAAATATTACAGGAGAAAAGGTGATAGAGTCTATATAAAGTCTGTGGTGCCGTTAGTATCATATGAAAATTAATTCCTAAGACTTGACTTGACAAATGAGCCAAGTAATGGAGAATGTAATGTTAAGATTACAGAAAAGCCTGTAATATATTCTCAACTTTTGAGAAATACAACAAAATTAATATGAATTTTTTTAAAAAAACTCTTGTCTGAAATATTTTTTCATTCACACACATACACATATCTGTGTATGTGTGTCAATGAAAAAATTTAAGTTATAAATTTTAATTAAGGTTTAAGCATTATAAATTGGTGATGCTAAGATTATTTTTAAAATTATCTGTGTGAATGCCAGAACTAATATATTTGAACAATTACCTATGAGCATTTGATATCTTATTGTTTTTTGTTTTTTTGTTTACAATTATTTTACACTATATTTTTACTAAAATTTTCCCTTTCCCCAAGCCCTTTCAGTTCTCCCTATCTATATACCAAGACTAGTTAAAGTAAGACAACAGCAACAATAACAACATCAAGTCCCAAAATAAAAATCAAAGCAGGTAAGCTAAAAGTAAAAATAAGAAGACAAAATATGCCACCTATCTAAAACAAAGCAAAGAAGTACAAAATAAAACATGGAGTCTATGTTGGGTTGGGCTGCTACTCCTCAGCACTAAGTCTGCTATGGAGCATCTTGAGTTACCAGTGAAATCCCACTGGAAGAAATGAAACTTGCCCTTTCCAGCAGGTTCCATAGAGCCAAGCAGCAATCAACAATTCCAGAGAAGCTCCTTTGAGTAGATGATAATGTAGATTACAATGGAAAAATAACTGGAGCTTTTGCAGATACCGAGAGACTTTGGGAGTTCAGCCCCACTTGGATAGTGCCACACCAATGTGACATTTGGAAAGAGTCAAAATAAAATAAAATCTACCTATATCAAAATGAGATCTTTAAATCTCACCTTCATACATTTTTATTAGATATTTTCTTTATTTACATTTCAAATGTTATTCCCTTTCCCAATTTCCCTCATACATTGTTAGTTGTAACTACCACAAGAAATTAGAATACTGGACATGGGACTCAACTGGTAAAAAAAAAATGATTTCTGTCTTCTCAATGAACAAATATTAATTTAAAATAAAATATGTAACCAAACCCATGTGTTTCTAGTTAGTCGTGCTTATGCATCATCATTGGCCTTTGTTGCAGCCCTGGTTCTGAACACACATTTAAATTATGCTGCACAAGGGA
>JADRCC010092387.1:0-10613 GCA_019843855.1 Hylomyscus alleni
TAGAGAAAGGACCCAAGGAGCTGAAGGGGTTTGCAGCCCCATAGAAGGAACAACAATATGAACTAACCAGTACCCCCAGAGCTCCCAAGGACTAAACCTCCAACCAAAGAGTACACATGGTGGGACTCGTGGCTCCAGCTGCATATGTAGCAGAAGATGGCCTAGTCGGTCATCAATGGGAGGAGAGGCCCTTGGTTCTGTGAAGACTTTATGCCCCAGTGTAGGGGAATACCAGGGCCAGGAATCGGGAAAGGGTGGGTTTGTAAGCAGGGGATGGGGGGAGGGTATAGGGGGTTTTCAGAGGGGAAACCAGGAAAGGGGATAACATTTGAAATGTAAATAAAGAAAATATCTAATAAAAAAATAGAGTGGGGAAAAAAAGGTGTAGGTGAGCTACTACACCTGGATAACAGCAATGATTCTAAGATGGAGATTTATAAAATTTTAAAAAGGAAGCTAACACGAACTTACCTCCTTTTGATAGGCCAGTCCAGCTTCGTAGAGTTTGATAAACAGGTATTGAGTCCATCTGTAGTAATCTGGCAAACACGTAGTAATTTCCTGCCAAAAAGGGAAGAAGTATAAATGCACAGTCAGGCACTCCACCACACACACCGAAACTTAGAGATTCGGTTCTTAAAAGCAATTAAACTGCAAATTTACCAACCTATTTCTACTAAGTCTCAAAGTGAGTGAAGAAGCCATTTATGTTGGGAAGAAAGAGATGATGCCGTTGGATTGTCTCCCCTATTTTTTCTAGATATGTTCAATGAGAATAGTCTCAGGTCTCTTGCCTATGATTCATAGAAGTTATACTATAGGAAACAGCTATAAACTTTTTTAAAAAATAATTTTATTTATTTATTTATTTGTTTATTTATTTATTTTATATGAGTACATTATAGCTGTCTTCAGACACACCAGGAGAGGGCATCAGTTCTATTACAGATGGTTGTGAGTCATCATGTGGTTGCTGGGAATTGAACTCAGGACCTCTGGAAGAGCAGTCAGTTCCCTTAACCACTTAGCCATCTCTCCAGCCCCAACTTTTTAAAAAGATTTTGTTTTTGTTTTTGTTTTTTCGAGACAGGGTTTCTCTGTATAGCCTTGGCTGTCCTAGAACTCACTCTGTAGACCAGGCTGGCCTCAAACTCAGAAATCTACCTGCCTCTGCCTCCCCAAGTGGTAGAATTAAAGGCGTGTGCCACCACCAGCTGGCCTTTTTTAAAGATTGAATAGTTTCTGTATGTATATAGGTGTGGGGTATATGCACATGAGTACTGTTGTTGACTGAGGTCAGAAGATCCCTTGTAACTGGAGCTACAGGTGGCTATGAGATACCACAGTGTTAGAAACTAAACTTGGGTCATCAGAATGACCAGCAAATGCTTAACTGCTGAGTCACTTTCCAATCCAGCTATGAACATTTTTTGCCAGGATAAACACATGCTGGGGGCCAAGAATATAGCTCATCTGAAAAGCAATCATAAATGTCATGAGTATTTGTTCACTGTGATATGATTCACATTTCAGAATAAATCTTTTGTCTACACAGAACCTAGGTCTAATAGCTTATCTAGCCTCATTATTCTCTCTTTATTATGTAATATGAATCAAGCTATTGTCTATGTGGGGAGATTAATCAAAAGTTCCTAAAGTTTACTTTCTGCCTGAAAAACAAGTTTAATATAGAGTTTTAAAAACCTGGCCTTCATGCATGTTAGGCAAGGGCTCTACCAACTGAGCTGCACTCCTAGCTTCTCTTGGTTGTTTTATATGCTATGTTGTTATTGTTATTGTTTTAAGTAGCAGCATCCTAATTTTAAAAAATAATTCCATTATTTGGGTGTTAGTGGGAGTCAAACCCAGGCCTCAGGCATGCCAACAAGTGCTGCAACGTTGACTATAATCCCAGCCCAGAAAACAAGTTTTCAAAAATGCAGAACAGGGTTGGAGAGATAGCTTAGCAATTAATAGCTCAGCAAAGAGAACTGGCTGTTTTTCTAGAAGGTATTGAGTTCAATTCCCCAGCACCCACACAGTGGCTCACAACCATCTATAACTGTAGTCCCATGGAATCTGATGTCCTAGTGTGGAAACATACATGCAGACAAAACACCAATACACATAAAATAATAAATAAAATTTTTAAAGATGCAAAATAACTCAACTCTGACTATCAGCTCATCTCTCCATTGTGAGTCACAGTCAAATCCACCAATCTAACGGTGGTTCCAAGCAGCATGGCCCCAGCCAAAACTAAGTTGTGGTGAATCACCAACTCCCAGAGACTCCACAAGCACCTGATATGTAGGGGTGCCAAGCATGAAGAAACTGTCAGCTCAAGGATCAGACCAGCAGACAGAGAGTAGTTTGCTGCCCTCCCCAGATCCTGTTACAGCGTCAACGCTGCCTTCTCAGCCCTGACCTGCTAGTAGGACACAGACTTGCTCTCTTTCATTTTCTAGACAAATATCTTTAAAACTGTTAACAAACATATGTCAGGAGCTGTCTTCTATTCTGTTTTACTCATCATTTTATGTTCTCCAACATTGAAACAGCCCCTAAATGCTGCTGAATTAAGAATAAACCAGACACAACAGAGTCTATATACAAAAGCACATCTCTATGCCTCATATAAGTTTCACAGCTAAATTCTCACTGTGCTGTGGTCACAAACACACAGGGAAAATAGAATTGAATTGGAGGGTAGAATGGGTGAGGATTATGGGGAATATATTAGACCTTGTTATTGTAGAAATATCTTTTTTGTTTATTTGTTTGTTTTTGTTTTTTTTCTCTGTATAGCCCTGGCTGTCCTGGAACTCACTCTGTAAACCAGGCTGGCCTTGAACTCAGAAATCTACCTGCCTCTGCCTCCCAAGTGCTGGGATTAAAGGCATGTGCCACCACTGCCCAGCATAGAAATATCTTTTTAAAATACCTTTATCCACTACAGCTTTAAGAAAGTACATAAAGCAAATATAGAAAAGTCAAACTGTTAAATCTAGGGATGGGACCCATTAACACTTTATTTGAGTTGTTTGTATTTGAGTTGCTTATAATGAAATATCAAATATTTCTAATTAATATAATATAATAAATGGATTATAATGAATATGCATTATAATGACAATACTTTATAAGGAATATATTATAATGCACTCTTAGATCTGCTTCTATATATATTTTTTATAATGCACTTCTTGGGTCCCTTGGATCTGCTTCTAGACACTGAATAAAATTCACATAGCAAAAGAACAGCATTATCTTGAAATAGATTTTGAAAATCTGTTTATCTGAGGTAGAAAAGGAAGGGTAGACTGAGTCTTCATCTAGTCAATCATCCACCTGTGTTCCTTTTGGGCATCATTAGCTCAAGGTGAAGGAGTCTGCGCTGCCATTTTCTCTCTAACTTCCCATGTGAACTTGACCTGTTTCATTTGTTTCTTCTGCAACTGCCATCTAGAGAAAACATAATGCTGGCTGCTGCATGGCCAAGGCCACTGTTGTGCAACTGCCTGAAGGGACTAGGACTGAGGAGGCTACTGTGGTTCCCCGTGCTGTACCTTCCTACCTGCGGTAGGCTAGCTGTCTTATTACTAAGTCAAGCAATGTACATTTTGAGAGTCATAGATTCCCTTTGGAGACTTCTATGATTTTCCCATTAGAATAAAAGAAAATTCTAGTCTTCTAAAATTATCAAAGGCATTTTTTTGAAATTATATCACTTAGAAGCTTTTAGTTTAGCCAACTGGCTAAAAATAAAAACCTCTTTTTAGATGTTCATTGTGAACTACTTACTCAAAACACAGTTCTACAGTCAAGAGGCCATTGGGCTTAACACCCATGAAAATATTAATAGCCTCCTTCTCTCTAACGACAGGACTCTGCTCCCTGGGAATTATCTGGCAATGTCTAGAAATAATTCTTTGTCACTATTTTGTGGTGTATGTATATGTGTGTGTGTGAGTGAGTGTGAGAGGGAGAGAGAGAGAGAGAGAGAGAGAGAGAGAGAGAGAGAGAGAGAGAGAGAGAGAGACAGACAGACAGACAGACAGACAGACAGAGACGGAGAGGGAGAGGGAGGGAGAGAGAGAGAGAGCGCACACATACATGCACACATGCTCACTAACTAGTTGACATGTGAGTTAATACTACAGAGCTAATATAAAGGAGAGTCCCCTAGCCTGGAGGTGGTGGCACACACCTTTAATCCCAGCACTCGGAAGGCAGAAGCAGGTGAATCTCTGTGAGTTCTAAGGCCAGCCTGGTCTACAGAGTGAGTTCCAGACAGCAAGGCTACATAGAGACCCGGACTTGAAAAAATAACCAAACGAACAGTCCCCTCAAATTATCTAGCTAAACACAGTTTTCATCTTTGTGGCCAGGGCCTTGTATATAACCCAGGCTGGCCTTACACTCAGGGTAATCTTCCTGTCTTACCTTCCCAAGTATTAGGATTACAGGGGTGAGGCACCATATGCTCTTTTCTGCTTTAAATGTTAATAGAGCAATGTTTCATTTTAGGTCTGAAGTCTCAGGCAGAACAAAGGAACATTAGCCAGACAACTCTCTAGTGGGCAGTCCACAAAGTGACAAAGCAGGTTAAATCTCATCTGCTGGAGCTAGTCCATTTATTGAGTTTCTCTCCTCCATTAGATATGGCCCCTCCACTGAACTGACTGGCAAACCACCAGGAACCTTGTCCAGACACAGGTCAGAGCTGGAATGCTGTTTGCTGGGAACAAGTGATTTTTTTTTGTAACATCTAAATTTTAAATAATTTAATATGCCCCCAAGTAGTGGTCTGACTTAAAAATTTTCATGTAATAAATTTTTCTCTTTTGAAAGTCAGAAAGGTGTGTGGTTATTGATACATTGGCTTTTCCTCCCACAAAACAAATGTCAACACAGAAGTGTTTAAAGATCATCCCCTGGAATCTAGCCTATGAACCCAAATATTCAGATCTAACCACATCTGCAGGGTCCACTCAGGCACCTTGCATCTGTGGGGTGGAGCTCCCTGCCATCCTCATCTACCCACAGGCACAGATGGCACCAGTTGGTAAGACTTCTTGCTGAGACAAATCGGAAAAAGCAAATAAGACTGACTGTCCCTAAATCCCCCAACATTTCTCTTCCTTACTTTCCCTGTTTTCAAGTAAGTTCACACAGCTGGAGAGATGGCTCAGTATTTAAAGGCACTTGCTGTTCTTGCAAAGGACTGGGATTCAGTTCTAAGTATATATTTGGCAGCTCAGACCTATCTGTAAGTCCAGTTCTAAGAGATCTGAACCCTCTTCAGGCATGCACATGGTGTACATACATACGTATAGGAAATCATTCACACACAAATAAGCCCACACCTGCATTAAGGTACTGTTGGTTTTAACACAAAGTCAGGTAATTCAAAGTCAGATACTGCTCTAAAAGCAGGTACAATTCATTCCACACAGTTCTCTATCAAGGTATCAGCTTTTATATCCTGTGAGCTCCAGAGAGCACCATCTAGCTGTCTATCTGGGATCTCAGTGAAGTGGCTCCTCCACATTGCAATCTTACACTTTATACTGTCTGAGGTTCATGTTGAAAATATTTCATAGGTTTATAGGACCCAAAGCAAAAGATATGCTCTCTCAGAACACAAAGAGGGTCAAAGCAACCTCTTGAAAACCAACCATCCTCCCCTAATGACCTTGAATAATTTAACGGAACAACTAAGCCAATGTCACAGCGACTTGTGGTCCAGTAATTTGGCATCAATGATGTCCAAGATGCCAAGGCAGCACTGCCTGGTTATGTCTGCAGTACAGAAGAACATTTGCACTAGATATTAGGCTCATGGCACTCGGGACTCATCAGGTGCTCTGCTACTCCTTTCTTACTCCAGAAATATCTAGATGAGTATGATGTCAGGGAAGGACACTCAGAGGTCCCTCAGCAATCCCCAGGCAGAAAAGGGACATACAGTGTGACATAGCTTAGCACAGTACTGGCTTGGGTCTGTTAGCTCTTCCTGTGGTTTTTGTCTGAGGATTTTTCTTTTTTCTCTTTCTCTATAGAAAGCTTATATCAGGGGACTGAGGCAGGACTGAAGGTTTGAGGCCAGCCTGGGATACACAGTGAGCTTCAGACATTCTCTACATAATTAATGATGAGAAGGAAAAGTGGTACAAGACTGTGACCTACTCACAAGATGGAGGCAGCAGAATAAGTGTGAGGGCAAGGAGCTGGGTGCTAGTGTTGGAAAGGCAACTACCACAGAGCTTAGTGTTGGAATGCTTGTGCAGCATGCAAGAGGCTCTGGGTTCAATCCCCAGTACAAGGAAAGGGAGAGAAAGCCAGCGAGATGGCTCACCAGGTAAGTGTGCTTACTTTCACACACATGCTTCTAGCCTTGGCCTAGAAGACCCTGCACTGGAGACTCAGCTAAGTCATCCACGCAAGTCCAAAAAATAAGTAAACTCCAAGAAAAGTTGTTAATAAGAGATGACTAGATGGTGACGAGGACAAGTGGGGAACAGTCCACCACCAAACTAGGCTAAAGCTTAAAGGCCAAGTACCCTTCCCTTATTCAGGATATAGCATAGACTGTCCAGACTTGTTATTTATGCTCTTAGATATTATTCACTTCTCAAGCAGGCTGTCAGATTATGAGGAACACGGGGCTATAAGCAGAAGTCCCAGCCCTGGATGACCTGGATCATGGCAATCAGATGACTCTCTCTGACCTTACTAGTGTTTTTTGACACAGATGTTGCAACCACTGTAAGACTGAAGGGATCTGATGAGGATCAGCCTGACTTCCCAACACTGCCAACCCCTTAGATGTGTATTGAAGGTTCATAGTCTTCATTAAACAAAACATTGAGTCCAGGGGTTAAGGGTATTTACAAAATAGTCAAAGCCATATCTATATAGTAACATACACTCATAATTTCATACTCAGGAAGATGAAGCAGGAGAATCTCCATGAGTTTGAGATCAGTCTGAGCTCCACAATGAGTTTCAGGGTAGATTGGTCTACAGCATGATGCCATTTTCCAAAACAAAGCAAGGCAAAGCAACTCTGGCCTGAGGCAGAGTTTTAGATAATTTTATAAATAAAGCCGGTTTTTAAAGAAAGGAGTATACCATTGTTCCTAGTTTATTCACAGCATCTCATCTGAGAAGAGCCTCCCTAACACACTATACAGTGATTTAAGAAATCTGTGTGCAGAGCCTCCAAAACTCCAAAGACAAATGGAGAACTGTGTTTATTATTAGCAATTTCCAAGTCAAAAACACAGAACAATAGCCTTTGGGAAGGAGACACAATGAGGTCCCCTGCTCAATGATCTAGTGACATACTGGCTCAGCAGTATGCTTCTGCTCTCTTTAATTCACCAGTGAGAAGACACTGAATAAGGTCACCTGCTGGGTCATTTGTTTATTTGTTTGTTTGTTTGTTTTTTGTTTTCCAAGACAGGATTTCTCCATATAGCCCTGGCTGTCCTGGAACTCTGTAGACCAGGCTGGCCTCAAACAGAGAAACTTGTCTGCCTCTGCCTCCTTAGTGCTGGGATTACAGGATCGTGCTACCATTACCACCAGGCCAGCTGATGGGTCTTTATGCTATGACAGTCACTGGTAGGCAGGGGGATTAGAGGAAAAAAATGGATCTGCCATTATGCATATGCATTCACTCATAACTCAACTCTAGAGACTCACAGAGAATGAGTCCAGGAAAGAGAATGACAGGGAGAGCTGGCATTCCAGGTAAGGCTATACACACCTGGGCTCAAGTCCAGGAAGATGACCTTTCCTCCACCTCTGAGAAGTCTGAGGACTTTTACAGTCTCACCATCTTCCTCAGTACTTCATTCATGTTCATCTACCCCATTCTTTCCCAGGTACCCCCTTGGGAAAAGAGAAACAAGTTTGCTGCTGCCTTTACATCCACGAGCTTCCCAGGCCAGGGAGGTTTTTCTCCTCTCAGGGTCCTGGCGTGTTCTCAGAGACTCCTTGACATTGTCAGGACCACACTAGGCCACGTGGCTTCCCTCCTCCTTTCTGGACCATCATCCCCATGGTCCCTTCAGCCAGGCTTACTGAAACCCACTGTGGCCTTCCCCTGGCCTCTTTCTTTTGTTCCTTTTCCTTCCGTCTGTCAGTTTCAATCTCTACCTGCATCTCCTATTCCTTCCCTGCTCACCTCTTTGCAGAACCGAAGGAAAAGGTGTTAATATCAGGGTAATTAATTAATCCTGAACCTAACATTTGTCTAAGCACTAATTTTCAGGCTACTATGTTCTTCCATGCAGGACTATCTTTAGGCTAAAAATGAACATTTAAAGAAAACCAAAACTGACAAATGCCAGGCACTGCACTTTTATAATGTGTGTGTGTGTATATGTGTGTGTGTGTGTGTGTGTGTTTTTCTTAAAGGTCTTGCTTTTCAAATCCAGGGCCACAAGTTAAGTTCTGAAGTGATTTGAAAGGTTTGCATTCTACATTTCTTAAAGAAAATTTGGAATATTAACAGCAGGGAAATTGAGGCCTGCAGTTTTGAAGACACTGTCTTTCTTATTGAAAATAGCTCCTCTTCAGAAGGGGCAGGGGAGAGGCAGAGAGAAAGAGAGAAAGAGAGAGAGAGGGACGGTATTTGACTTTTATTCTGTACCTGGTAGCTTGACAATTTCTACAACCCATGATATTCAAGATCCTAGGAGCTGCTCATATGCAGACAAAAAGCAGCAATTTGGTAAATTTCTTGGTAATTATTCTTTGCTAACTGACAAGAACTTTATCAAGACATTATAACAAAGCACAGCTTTGCTAACTTGACATTTAGGGACAAAACACCCTCCATAAAGTGACAGAGGAGATTAACCAATTTGAGTTGCAATTTGTTGTCCGTATAGGTGTGCAGAGACCAGCACTCCATCTTTCTAGAAGAAAGGAACACTGATAAAATTTATGTGATCTGAAACAGCCTCAAACTTTTAGGCTCAACGGGGCAGAATCTTCCAACAGATGCTTTCAAAAGCCTGGTTCTCTAGGTTTCCTGAGAATATGAAAGCATTTTTTTTTTCAGGCATGAGTGAGTTGGAAGCAAACGCCTTCTTTATCAGCCTACAAAGCAAACAGGGGCAGCCACAGAGCTATCTGCACTTCCACTAAGCAATGAGTTGGAGAAACTTGCCACAGTGTGAACAATTTCACCTGAGACAAAGACCAAGAAATGAAACTATAAACTTAGAAAAAGTCATAAAAAAAATACCCAATAGCCCAGCAGTGTGTGTCTGTGTATGTGTGTGTGTGTGTGTAGTGGGAATCTGTACATGCTCATGTCTGTGTTCACATGTGTGCATGTTGAGACCAGAGGTAGACAATGGGCATCTTCAACCACTCTCCATTTTGTTTGAGACAAGGTCTCTCACTAACCTGGAGCTTACCAATTTGGATGGGCTGGTTTCAGGCATCCTCCTGCCCCCACACCCCATTCCTAGCCCATATTTTAATGTAGGTGCTGGGCATCCAAATTCAGGTGCTTGTGCTTATACAGCAAGCATTTTAGTGACTCAACATTTTCCTGGCTCCTAACCTAGAAATTTGGGGTTGTTTGTTTTTGTTTTGTTTTGGCTACGGTTCCAGTGGAGGAAGAGAAGTGGCTGGTAAACACTGGCCTAGTTGGACATGCACATGGTCAGAACTTCAGGATGACCGAACCATGCTAGTCTCAAAAGATACACAGCAAATTCACTCAAAGGTTCCGCCTTGCACCCTCAAAGGTGAGTCTGGACTACAGGGAACACCTACAGGAGGCACTCATTCTTCTAAGGGAACACCAGAAACCCAGAGGTAGAGATTGGGCAGACAAATTGGTTTCACTTGTGAGGACCTAAAAAGAGATTGGCTTTAGTGAAATGCTTGCAGTGCCTGCTACACGTTGTCAAGGCAACTGGCTCTGAGCTCTCACAATGGGAGCTTCTCCCCAACCTGGTTGTCAGGCACTTACCTGCCTCAAAGTACTTTTTAAGATGTTTTTGATTCTTTTGAAATTAAAAGAAAACAACCTCATTTAAAAATATACCTGCTCCCCTGCTGGCCTTGTCATTTTTAGGGTTTAACCCTTCTTATTTGATGTTTAGTCAGATTCGAAAATAAGGAGCCAGGACCCTGAAGTCACAAACGGTGACTAAGTCATAAACAGTTCCTTCTCCATCTAACTGTGGAGAAGGAAAGGCTGAAACAAATGAGCCCCATGGCATGAAGAAATCCCAACACAGCCCTGGAAATATGAAATGTGTAAACTGCTATTCCAAAGCATATCTTTCTCTCTCTCTCTCTCCCTTTCTCCAACCTTCCCTACCCTCTCTCTCCCCTCCCTCTTCTCTTCCCCCCATGTATGTGTATACATATGTGTGCAGGAACATACACTTGTACATTCATATGAGGCCAGAAGAGAACTCCTTTGAGGCAGGGTCTGTCTTTGAACCTGGGACTCACATTCTGCCAGCTAGACTAGAATCTAGCAAGCCAAAATTATCCTGCTGTCTTCACTCTAACTTGGGGTTACAGGTGTGTGTGTGTGTGTGTGTGTGTGTGTGTGTGTGTGTGTGTGTGTG
>JADRCC010092440.1:0-10267 GCA_019843855.1 Hylomyscus alleni
TGGACTTGTACCACAGTAAGAGCCAAGATTTTAAACTCTACTAAATATAAAACAAACAAACAAAAAGACTATTTATGTTCATTTAAGAAAATACTAGTAGTGATGTATTATTTTGAAATATACAGTTAATATGTTTGGAGTTATTTAAAATTTATATTGGGAAAAACGTATGTATTTTCAATATTGCTGTAGACAAGCATCTACATAAGACTGTTAAATTGATTGTTGTTTTATTATATCAAACAACTTTTATTGTACTCATTTTTATTGTTATAATATTTTATAAATTTTAAAGAATATGACAAAAAAAAATATTGTAGGTATTGAAGTGAGGGTCTCTGGGAGGTGTTAGGGTACAAAGGGGAAACAAGAATGTGATTTAATTCTATTTACTTAAAATATGTTTTTAAATGTTTACAAATTCAGATAAATTGAAATCATGTAACTTTTCTCATCATAATGCAATAAAAGTTAAAAAAAAATAAAGTAACTATAAAAGCTTTCTTTTTGGTTTATAACTCCCCATTCCTATATGATTAACCCATTCATATACGATTAAAAAGACAAATTTTAAAAGTCATCATAAATATATGTTAATGGAAATACTATGTAATGATACAGTTTTGGACAATAATATAAAAGAACAAAAGCAGAAGTAGACTAGAGCAGAATATTTGTATACCATTGTTTTATGGTAGAATTTTTTCCCCACATATGAGATGGCTCCACTAACAAAGTGAGAAGGCAACCCATAGACTGGGAATAAATATTGGCAATCCACATATCTGACCAATGATTAATATGCAGACTATGTAAAGATTTTGTACAACTCACAACAACAAACTAACCCAATAGCTGTTTCTCTAAATAAAAAATGCAAATGAAGTATAAGCACAAAAGAGGAAGTTCAACAAGTGTTGGAGAGGAGTGAAGAAATATGAGCCCTTGTATCTTGGGGTAGGTAGGACTACAATATTATGTTGCTGCTAATTAAAACAGTTTAATGGTTAGTACACATACAGGGACCCATGTCTCCAGCCACATATGTAGCAGAGGATGGCCCTGTAGGTCATCAACGGGAGGAAAGGCCCTTAGCCCTGTGAAGGCTCAATGCCCCAGTGTAGGGAAATGCCAGGACAGGGAAATGGGAGTAGGTAGGTTGGCAAGCAGGGGCGGAGGGAGGAGATAGGGGTTTTCAGAGGGGAAACCAGGAAAGGGACTAACATTTCAAATGTAAATAAAGAAAATATCTAATAAAAAAGAAAAGAAAAAATATTCACTATTAAAAAAAAATGTCAAACAGAGAAACACCATATGAACCAGCATTTCTATTCTTTGGTATATTCCCAAGAGAACTGAATACAGATACTCAAACGAATATTTGTATGTGAATGTTCATAGCACTATAGCACTAAAACATTTGTTATACAGTCTATAGATCCATCAACTGATGAATAGAATGTGGTATGTATATATAGATTGGAATATCATTCAGACACAGAAAAGTATGAAGCTCATTCATATTACACAACATGGACTCTTTAAAGCATTATGTTCAGAATTAGTGGGCTAATTCAGTGATAGAACACTTCAGTAGTATATACAAAAAAGCTCAAAGCTTAATCCCTACTGCCACCAGAAAAAAAAAAACTTATGCTAAGTAAAATAAGCCAAACACAAATATTACAAGAATCTACTTAAATGAAATATCTAAAATAAACAAGTTCATGGGAACAATAGTAAATTAGATGTAGACTATTAGTAAGACAATATAGGAAGTTACTACTTAAGGGATATAGAGGCTTTGTTCGGAATGTTGACAATTATTTTCAAAATAGTGGTGACGGCCACCTGACTTTGTACACATTATGAATGTTACTAAATGATAAAGTCAAATGGTGAAGGTAATTTTAAGACATATTTTATAAAAGTTTTAAAATAAGCAGACACCTGCAATGCCAGCACTAAGGAGGTTGATTAAGGAGGATTACAAGTTCAAAACTACTCTAGACTACATAGTGATATTGTCTCAGAAAAGAAATCAAAGACTAGGATATACTCCAGCAGTAGCATGTACAAGGCACTGTGTTCATCCCTAGCTTTCCAAAACAAAACTACCATGTGGTTTATCAACCAAACACACCATTATCTAGAAACACACATATTTATGTCACCTGTCCTTTCATTGTCCTAAACAGCCTGCTCTCATTCATGTAGATATTTTTGTACATGTTGGTATGAATCTGAACACAAGAACTCAGAGCAAAGATATTCAATGCTAAATATTGTTACAGTATATTGATTTTCCATAGACTACAATGATTAAATGTTTACAGAGCACCTTCAATATGTCAGGCACTGTTCTAAGAGTTGAAGAAACAGCAGCAAACAAGACAGGTATCTTCACTTACCCATGACTTACAATTTAGTATATCTTGTAAAAGCTCCCACAAGAGATTCTGATAAGCCTACCACAACTATCTATGAGCCTCTGAGTTTAACCAGGACTGAGTGATCATGGACTTGAAGCTATGCTTTGGAGGAAGGAAGGCTCTGCAGATGGGTACACAACTGACTTTCACCTGTGACTGAAATTTACTGAAAATGCTCGTCCAAATCAGTTGTCATTAAGGGCTACAAATAGCAATTTTCTAATGATAACTCATTTATAAAAGGCTAACTTTTTGTGGTACCATGGTTTGACCAAGGTAGGCAGAGTCTGTACCACTAAGCTATATCCCCAGCTTTTTTAGCTTTTGTATTTTGAGACAGTTTTATTAAGCTTCCCAGCCTGGCCTTGAACTCACTCTGTAACCTAGGCAGTCCTTGAACTTAAAATTCTCTTATACCAGCCTCTGAAGTATCTGAAACTAAGGGTCTACACTAGCAGGCAAAAAGTTAACATTTAAGCTAGAACATGTTTTCAGGGTGGAGACATGGCTAGCTTCACAACCAAAAATATGTACTCCTAAAAAATCTCACACATTATACATAATGTTTATGTGTATATATTATATAATTATTGATAGATCAAACACAATGTTACATATAATATTCTGTACCTTTATTTCTCCCATACTATTATAAGATAAACAGTTGTCTTATAAAAATATCTCAAATATCTCTTTTCACTGGCTGTATAATATTCTTTAATTGGAATGCAGCATCTTTTAACTAGTCCATTCTTGGTGATTATTTTCTTTTTTTCAACAAATACACAATGTAATATTATTAACATAAACTTCCGGAAGACAAAAGACAAGGAGAGAAATTGCTAGATAAAAGGGAAGGGTAAACCGGGAGGTGGTGGAGCACGCCTTTAATCCCAGCACTTGGGAGGCAGAGGCAGGCAGATTTCTGAGTTCAAGGCCAGTCTGGTCTACAGAGTGAGTTCCAGGACAGCCAGTGCTATACAGAGAAACCCTGTCTTGAAAAAACAAAAAAAAAAAAAAAAAAAGGGGGAAGGGTAAGTGCAGTGCAACTTTCTTCTAGGTATTGGCAAATAGCACACAAAAAAATATATATAACAATATGCAATTCTCCTCACCATTAACTGTGCCTTCATAGATCTTAAAACGATGTCAGGCCTCTATTGAACAAACTTCAAAAAGAGAAGCTTGCCAAAGAAATCACAAAAATGTTAAGTGAGAATGGAAACTAATATTTACCAAGTTATTAAGCATCAAACTCTGCATCTTAACCTTTTAGAATATATCAACCCTATGAGGCGAGCAATTTTATCCATTTCCCAAAAGAGAAAATTAAGGTTGAGAGAACTTCCCCAAAGCCATACAGCTTTATAAGTAGCAGACCGGCAATTTGAATCCAGAGACATTTGTTACCAAAGTGCAACTACTCTAAACTTGAGCCAAGGCAAGAGGTTCTTTTGATGAGAACACCTAATTAACACAGAGATAGATAGTGCAATGTTTGGTCACAGGTTCTTGATTCTCAGCCTGAAATGATTGACAAGCTAGGATATTGGTAGAACACAGCTGAGTATGTCTATAAGTGCAATTGCAGGGCAGGGAACTAACTACACTGAATGTGGGCAGCACCACCTTAAAGGCTGGAGATCCAGATGGAATAAAAAAGGAAAAAGGAAAAATCCCACAGGGGCAGCATGTCTCTCTCCCTGTCCCTCCCCAACCATAACGTAAGCTGCTTTACCATGCAATGTCCTACCTGCCATGATAAAAAATTTCTAAAACCATGATCCAAAATAAATCCTTCCTCCTCTAAACTATGTCTCTCAAAAACAGCAATAAGAAAATCTCACACAAATGTGGTACTAGAGAAGTGAGGCTGTTACCATGACTACCCGATAATGCAGTTCAGAAGCCATTGGGTTTGTGAGAAGAATATGAAAACATTTGAACCTGTCAGCTTAGAAACCCTAGACTGCTATAAGCAGAGTTTGAGGATAAGTACAATAGGAAGTCAGAAGACCATGGTGCAGACAGAATGAAGCAAAATTTCAGATGGAAACAAAGACTCTATTAGAAATTGGATCATAAGACATTCATGTTACATTCTGACAAATAATTTTTCTATATTTTTATACCTGTCCTGAGATTTTTGTGGAATTTTGTGGAATTTTTGTGGATTTTGTCTTTTATGACAACGAACCAATTAATCTGAGGGAAGACATTTGAAAGCATCAATACCATCCAAGCTGTAGTATGGATGCTTCTGGAAGCTCTTAGCCAGGTTTACAATGAGAATGGGGAGAAAAGTAAAGAACAAAAAAGTCTAAAAACCTTCCAGTACTCCAAGAAAAGTCTGTGAAAAGATATAGCCTAGGAAGGAATGATGCCTGAAAAGATTAAAATAACTTTTAAAATAATTAAAAATTTTAAAAATTGCTCTGGGTTGGAAAGATGGCTCCGTGGTTAAGAACATTGACTGCCCTTCCAGAGGTCCTGAGTTGAATTCCAGGCAACCACATGGTGGCTCACAACCCTCTGTAATGGGGTCTGATGCCCTCTTCTGGTATGTCTGAAGACAGCTACAGTGTACTCATACAAATAAAAATAAATAAATCTTAAAATAAAGAAAAGAAATTGCTCTGCAGTTATGAGTGTTTCCAGATGATCTGAGTTCAGTTCCCAGCACCCATTTCAGGTGGTTCAAAACAGCCCGAAATTTCAGCTTCAGAGAATCTAACACACTCTTTCTAGCCTCCTCAAGCACCTACACATAAGTGATACACCCACACAAATACAGATAAAAACAAAAATCCTGCTGGACAGTGGTGGTACATGCCTTTAATCCCAGCACTTGAGAGGCAGAGGCAGAGGCAGGTGGATTTCTGAGTTCAAGTCCAGCCTGGTCTACAGAGTGAGTTCCAGGACAGCCAGGGCTACACCCTATCTCAAAAAAAACAACAAAAAAAAAAACTTAACAATCTTTTAAAAAGTCTTTCAAGCTAGGCCATGGTGGTGGATCCCTTCAGTCCCAGCACTCTGGAGGCAAAGACAGGTGGATCTCTGTGAGACTGAGGCCAGCCTGGTCTACAGAGCCAGTTCCAGGACAAGCAGAGCAATTCAGAAAAACAAATAAACAAAGAAGTCTTTTAAAAGCAGCCAAGTATTTTGTAACAGGACAATAAGAATAGTACAGGGGGTATCTTAAGGATTGACTATACCCTGACAAACTGGAGTCTCAAAAGTGACAGACTTTAGTGTTGTCCAATTGATTCTAGTTTTACATGCAAGCAGAATGAGCTTCAGGGTCATCGAAGCTTCCTTCCAGACTTCAAAGGACTATCTGGGCAGGCAGCCCCTGAGAGGGCAGTATATGAAACTAGATAAATGAAATCAAAGATGCAATGGAGAGCCAAGCACAGTGGCAAGCAGGAAGCAGGGCCAGCTCAAGAGAAAAACCCATGTGGACTACAACCAGCAAGACTATAGGATAGGAGTAGGTAGGCTGCCCTTAGAGCTCATGTCACACCAACACATGGTGGACAGAAAGCTATAGAACTTCATCTTCCCCTGTAGGTTTCAGTCTTGCTCTTGTCTGGTCCTTCTTATTTCCTGATCCTTCCTTTTAGAATAGGCAGTTACTTTTGTGTCATTTTTTCCCTGGAAGTACATAAATTGGGTGGTTTGGTCTGGTTTGGTTTGGTTTGGTTTGGTTTGGTTTGGTTTGGTTTGGTTTGGTTTGGTTTTTACAGGGACTCACATGTAGAAGTTGATTTAATTATTCAGAGAAAATTTTGCACTTTTGAGCAGTGCTGGAACTACTGAGACTGGGGGTTTTCTGAAGACTGAGAAGCGCCTTGGCTACTGAAGTGTACCTCTGAGTATGTCTGTGAAGGTGTTTCCAGAGAGAATAATCTAAGGAAAAAAGACTTTCCCCAAAAGTAAGCAACACTATTTCATGGCTGGGGATCTGGATGAAATAAAAAAGATGGTGGGGAGAACTAGCCAAGGCAGCAGGCATATTCTCTCTGTTTCCTGAACAACATTATGAGAAGCCCTATGCTCCACACTGTGACAGGCTGAAACCACAAGAGGAAGCCAATGCTCCCTCTCTTAACTAGTTTCTCTCTGCTATCTGGTGAGAGCAATAAGAAAGTCTCACTAAAAGAGATTCCCAAATAGATGCTTAACATGACCATAAGTCATATTTTCCCTTTCATACTTTGTAATGCCCACTCTCAGACTGTGCTTAGCAATCCAGGTCCAGTCAGCAACAGAGAAGCGCCATAGAACCCACAACCCATAGAACTTACAATGGCTGACCAGTAAATCTTCAGAAAACTGGCAGGGCAGACATGCAGAAGGGAGAATTAAGAAAACATGTGGTAGGCTACTATGGAACAATGATATTACTATGGATACACATCAGTTGACACAAAAATACTATAGAGGAAGTAGAACTACTGTAAACATGAGAGAGAACCACAATTAATTCACAGTCTATTATTTTGACTATACAGACAGACTTGCAGGATCCAGTAACTTCAGAATGGTACTAAATCACCTACAGAGACAACCAGGAGCTCCTTAGCCTAACATAACTCAGTTAGACTATTGCTGTGCTAATTCTTTGTCCACATGTCTACAGCTAACATGTCAAGGTCTGGGGGCTACTTTCAAAATCCCTGGAAAGTTGAATCTAAGGACACTTTGCTTTGTAGCTGCCTTGGCCTCTTATCAGGGAAAATGATCATAAGTGTCTTTTGGTCCTAGTATTTTACCTCAAATGCTAAACATTCACAATGTGTCTCTTACTGTCTTTAAGTATTTTATACCCAAGCAAGTACTTACTACTACAGGATCTGTAAATTTCTAATGTAGTAACTATTCCTCAGGGATAGTGGAGTGACATAGTATGATTTAAATAGGGAGATGTGGGTGTTAAATTGAGTGATGTAAGATGCACACACATCACAAGTGCTACAGAAAAGAGGCATAGACATGGTATTAAGTAAATGATTGCACCACTTTTATAGTTCAAAAATCAAAATGGACAAAAAAGTTCAGGGTGACATCTAACTTGACTCAAAAGTCATTGAGGTTCTGTCCCCTAAGGAACCAATGCCTAGTCTGTTACATATATACCTAGTCTGTTATATCTATTTCCAGAGATATTTATAACTATGCTAGCTTATTTGTTTAATACTAAGATAATTCTCTCAGATTAAATATCAGTTCAATAGAAAAAAAAAGTGGAAAATTCCTGGTTACTCAAAGGATTCCAAGACAAGATACTTGCACATCCATATTTACTGCAGCAGGATTCCCAAGAACTAAACTATGGAATCAACCTAGGTATCTATCATCAGAGGAATGGATAAAGAGTATGTGGTACATACATATATACATACATACATACACACATACATAATGGAATTTTACTCATCCATGAAGGATGAAATTATGTGCTATGTAGGAAAATGTATGCAGCTGAATATTATCACAATAAGTATATTAAGTCAGACTCAAAAAACAAATATTGGATATTTTCTCTCATTTGTGAATCCAAGATTTCATAGATATAACATAAAATTATGCATATATGCATGACATGAAAATAGAAGCTTGAATGTCTAAAGCAGGAGTTCTCAACCTATGTCCAGTACTCATTTGAAAAACCTCTGTTTCAAAAAATATTTACATTCATAATATTTACCATTCAGAATAGTAACAAAATTACATTTATGAAGTAGCAACAAAAATAATTTTATGAAAAAATAATAATAATTTTATGGTTGGGTATCATCACAGCATAAGGAACTGTATTAAAGGGTCACAGCATTAGGAAGGTTGAAAAAGCACTGGTCAATGGGAAAAAAGGTAAACGGCAGGATGCAGGAGGACAAAAGCCTGGAGGATACAGCAGGGTATGAAGAGAACACTGTCAATGTGTACCAAACACTTCTGTCAAAATGTTCTCAGGAAATCCAGGACTGTGTACAATGAATATATGCCAACAAGATAGATGACAAGAACGAGACTTTAAAAAGACTTTAGGGTTTTGGGATTTCACAATTGAACATTTTCATTTACAAAAACATAACAAGCAAAATAAAACGTAACAGCCAGGCAATGGTGGCGCACGCCTTTAATCCCAGCACTTGGGAGGCAGAGGCAGGCCGATTTCTGAGTTGGAGGCCAGCCTGGTCTACAGAGTGAGTTCCAGGACAGCCAGGTCTACACAGAGAAACCCTGTCTCAAAAAACCAACCCCCCCCCCCCAAAAAAACCATAACAAGTATTTTAAATTTAAATTGTAGTTTCCAGAAATTAATGTGCATACCCAACACAGAGCAGACAGTCACCAAGTGCTTCCCCTAAGTCTTCCTGACCTGCATTACTCAGAGGCAGGAGGGCAACTCTTCACTTCCCCTACTGACATGGAGAAATAAAATCTGATTTCTTTGTCTGTGAGTGGATACATGTGCGTGCACAGGTATGTTGAGGTGTGCACACCAATGTGCATGTGCAGGTCAGAGTCTCCTGCCTGCCTTATCACTAATAATCTTGAGTATATAATGAAAAACTAGCTAATCAAGTAACATTAGAATTCAGATTTGGATCAAGGAGAAGACTGAAACAGAAGATCAAATATCCTGAAGAAAAATGTTTTCTCACAATTACAAACAACCCACATCAACATATCAATATTTGATATATCTCAGAACATCATACATGGACAAAATAAATTCTCAATACATTTAAAAGCAGCAAGAAGATCTAAAGACAAAGGACAAAATTATACAAGTATATTATGAGATTTATAACATAACTATCCACAAAATGAAACAGCACACTGACATGTGGTCCCAGTGACTAAAACACTGAGGTGAATTTTTAAAATATATATCAGCAAAAGAAAATCCCACTGTTGCTTTTAAGCCTTAAGATAAAGATGTCTGGAGCTGGGTGTGGTAGCTCTGGTTTGTCATCCCAGTACTCGGGAGGCTGAGGCAGGACTGCCCTGAAATTCAAGGCCAACCAAGGCTACACAGTGAGTTTTAGGACAGCTTAAGCTATTGTGTGAGACCCTGTCTTGAACAAAAAAGCCAAAGATAACTATTACTGAATTCCTATGAACAAGGATAATCCTCAGAATATATTTTTTATCCCCATTTACTTTCTGTATCTTTGAAGATGCATTTATGAGCCCACCAAATATACTTCCTATTTCACATTGCTCTTTAAGGACTGGGTTCTGAGTTTTATAAAATAAATAAATTCTCATAGATCTGTATAAACATACAAAGGCAGTCTTCATTTCCAACATGGCTCTGTTGGAATAACCTAAAATGGCAAGGTACTTGAGTTCCTCACTCACTATCTGCTCAGGAAACATCTCAGCTTACCTGCTTTCCTCATGGCACTCATTTGTGACCAAATAACACAAACTTCAGAGGCTCCATGAGCAAGTGTGGAGGCCAAAGTCTGCCCTGAGACCTGTGCTTTCCAATAACCAACTAGGGTTTGGATTTTCTGCTTTCAAGATCTATTTAGGCCACTACTTCCATACTGGAAGATCCCTGACAGCACTAGTTCTTTATACAATTTGGCTGAAAGGGTTTGGTAGTCAAAAACCCTGGCTATTAATAACTAAACAGGAACCACAAGACCTATAGGGCCCAGGACCAAGGATAATTTCCACATTAAAGATTAAGCTACCTGCTTTCCATTCTCTGTCAGGGATCCCTGAATGGAAATTGAGTGGAGTATACTGTGATGAAGTAAAATGCTCTGGCTTGAGAAACAGTCTCTCTCTCTCTCTCTCTCTCTCTCTCTCTC
>JADRCC010092495.1:0-12327 GCA_019843855.1 Hylomyscus alleni
GGGGGCTTTTATATTCTTCATACTCACTGTGACATAATTATTTCCTAAGTATTGGGGTAGACAGAATTGAAATAGGATGCCTATCTCAGGATGAGCACTCTGAGTCACTTATTATCAGTTGTTTGACCAATAATGGTTTTCTATGTTAATCACTACCCACTGACAAAATCAGCTTATTGAATAAAGTTTACAAGAACACACTCTATGAGTATAAGCACAAATATCATAAAAATAGTTTGACAACATGATAGTTAGGAAAACAACACTTAAAATGCTTGTCACTGGGGCCTATATTGACCTCATGATCTGTTTTTGTCAAGATTTAAAGATCATACATAAAATCTCCTGCGTGGAACAAAAACTAAATCAAATCAGAAAGTGGTTGATTATCTTTACAACTTCTGGATTGTTATTCAGTTAGTGAGCACAACTTTTCTGGTGGATTAGTATATAGGGTCTTACAGTAAAAATATTTTATTGTACTGAACACAATCCTCCCAAAATCAGGAGTGCCAATGTTTAGTAAATACTTTAAATAGTGTTCGACATCTTTTGAATATTTGAAAGATGAAGACTAAAAGTATATTAAGACTCCATTTTACTCAAACATAATGGCTATTTTCAAGAATACAACTACCAACAAATGGTGACATGGAAGTGGAAAAGAGTTACTCTTACATTCTGTCCATGGGAACATAAACTAGTGCTTTAGAAATTAGTATATTTTCTAATTTCTGTGATAAAGTATTATGCCAACATCATCTTGGAGAATAAAGTGTTAATTTTGTATTACAGTGTATCATGGGGCAATTATGATATGAACTCAATGCCAGAGCTTGAAAGCAGAGACTGTAACAGAGATCTTGAAAGAATACTGTTTGCTGACTTGCTCCCAGGTGTATGTTCAGTTATGTCTTTTATCCAGTACATGCTGACTGGCCTGTGGAGGACACCACAGTGGGATTGGCTCCTCTACATGGATTAACAGTCAAGAATATGCTCCCACACACATGCCCAGAGGCTATTCAAATTAAGGCATTTATGCAACTAAGGTTCATCTTCCCAGATTTGTCAAGTTGACAATGGGAGCAAGGTAATTTATTCCTTTTTACTTTGACACACATACACATTTCTCATTTCGCCTCATGATCTCAGGTTAATATCATAATATAAGGCACAGCCCAACTTTTAAAAATACTAGTTTTAAAATAAAATCTGGCCAGGCAGTGGTGGCGCATGCCTTTAATCCCAGCACTTGGGAGGCAGAGGCAGTCATATTTCTGAGGTCGAGGTCAACCTGGTCCACAGAGTGAGTTCCAGGGCAGCCAAGGCTATACAGAGAAACCTTGTCTTCAAAAACAAACAAACAAACAAACAATAAAACAAAAACAAAAACAAAAAAAAAAGAGGATAAAATAAAATCTGATGATTTAAATGCCAAGTTATCATGAAAACTCAGTATCTTACCTGCAGGTCCCTATAAACCCTAAAATAAGTAATACACTATTTCTGAAGATAGACAACTCAGGGAATATTTACAACCAGATTTAAGCAAAACTAAAATCCAAGAGAATAATAAATTCAGTGTCTGGCATCTGAAACTCCATCATTATCTCGTGCTTTCCTTCCACACCACATACCAATTTTCTGGTATGCTAAGGCTCTATACCTTCCACCGTTCATCTTGTTGTTGTCTCTGTTGCCTCTGAGGATATACTTTCACTAATTTCTTCCTGGCCTCTCCCAATCCTCCATTGATTGCTTTAATAATTTTAATATCAGGGTGTCCTCTGCTTTTGAGACTCTATCTTCACCAAAGACCTCCTCTGGCCTCTCTTCATAGACATTCTGACAATATAATGTAGCTTAAAGACTTGGCTGACTTTTATAGACTCTTCACACCATCAAAACCATTAACAAGTGGGGAGATCGAATCTATTACCTTTGTCAACTAACAGCTTGAGATGGAGCCTTGGATATATGCAGGACCACAGCTTGTTTGCTAACCTTGACGAAATACTTTTTAGGAGATTTCATTTTAGTAATGCTGCTCAGTTATTAATAACAACCAATTCTTTGGTCACAGCAAACTGACACTTACTGTTCTATAAAGCAAAGAAGATTTTACTTTTAAAAGATGCCTCGTCCAAAATACAATGCAACAGAACAGAATCTGTTGATCATCATAAAATCATTGATTTCCTCTGAAATTTCACAAGCCAGGACTCCATTGTCTTATTTCTCTCAGTATTATCATCCCCCAACCTCTCACCAAAAAGCCCATTAAACATGGAGCTTTCAGTAGCTTTTCCAGCCTAAAGTTCCAACAAATCTGCAATATTCCTGTAACAGGATGGTAAGATCTCTCACATCAGTATCTCAATGGCTGGTACTAATTTCTGCTATTAAGTTTCTAGCTATTGCTTTCATTAAAAAAACTACAACCAAAACAAATTTGGGCATAATAACTGTAATATTTGTCATATGTGTTGAATCATCATGAGAAGTCAAAACAGGAACTCAAAGCAGGAGATTGAAGGGGAAGGCGCTAAGTCAGCAACATAAAACAGTGCTGCTTATCAACGGAGTAACAAAGGTCCATTAATACAAGGTCACTTCAATACCCTAATTTTGTCAATAGATATGTTATCTGGACAAAAATTAAACAGCAAAAAAAAAAAAAAACCCAGAATTCACTGACATGATATATCAAATAGTGTGACTGTATCTACAGACTATCCCACCCTAACACCATGTAATATACATTATACTCAGTAGCACATGGGAGTTTCTTTGAACTAGAGCATCTTCTGAGATGCAAAACAAAGCTTAATAAATCTGAAAAGTTAAAATAACTTTCTATTCTGCCTGGCCATGACTGAAAAAACTTAACATGGAAAGTAAAACTCTTTTAATCCTAAGGAAACAAACTCATGAAGATTATACAACTCCTTACTGTTGATGAGTGAGTCATAGAAGAAATTAGAAACAAAAAAAAACCTAAAACTAAATATCAATGAGAACACAAGCAATTATACCTACAGGAAACATTAAAATTAGTCTTATAAGGAATAGAGCTAAGTGCCTACATTAAAAAAAGTAAAAATTTAAAAGGAGTCAAATAAATAAATGTCTTAATGATTTGAAAATAAGCAAAACAAGAAGAAACTAATTTTAAACCAGTCAGTAGAAAGAAATAATAAAAATAAGAGGAGAAATTGATAAAAATAGAATAAATATATCAAAAACTAAGACAAAGATTTGACGAATTTAAGACCTGGCTCTTAAATAAACAACAAACAAACAAACAAAATAAACAACAAAATAAACAAACTGAACTTTGCCCTAGACCACCCTAGAAAAAGCCCAAGATCAGGTGAATTTATGTTAGAATTCTACTAGAGATTCAAAGAGCTACAATTAATCCTTTTAGAAATATCATAAATAGTAGGAACAGAAGGAATATTACAGAATTCCTTTTATCACTATTTATGGATGTTATGAGACTATATACTAGAGATTCCAAAACATTCTCCCAAGAAATTTTTGAGAAATAAACAATTCAGCAATGTGGCAGAGTTCCAAATCAACTTGCAAAGGTCTGTATGCTGTCATATTTCTGGTAAAATTAATATTGTAAGGTAAAAATTTTACCAAAAGGTATTTGTAAGACCAGATCTCTCTCTCCATTTTCCTCATTCAAGTCTTTTCATCTTTCCTTAGAAAAATATCTAATCTACCAGAATATACATTACCCACCAAGGTAGCTATTACTCCAAATGCTTAACTCGATGAAGCACAGTGAAAGGAGGGATTGCCTACGCTAGACAGACAACTGAGAGTTGGCAGATAGTTTAGGATGGTAATATGTTCCATAATTTTAAAAGTATAATGCCCTCAAAATCAGAAAAGAATTCTTGTCATTCCTTTAACTTTCAAACTAATTATGTTGAGATTTTTATCCCACTTTATCACAGAAGGATAGTAACAAAAATTAATCTCTGAAGTATCAACCTTTCCATGTTCTCTAACATCTCAATATTTTATGGTGCTTACATTATTTTATTCAATATTTGCCTTTGCTTTATAGCTCATGGCAATAGCAAATGATTTACTTAAAAGTATTTAAACTTTTGTATATTTACATGAACACTTGTAGCTTTCTTGTTATTTTCTTGCTTTCAAAATTGTTATCGAGCCTCCAGGGAGCAGCTCAGATTTTAATATGCTTCTTTTCCAACAACTCTATTTGCGTGCAGCAGGCACACAAGCCATTTCCATAGTATAAGGGACAGGCTCTCCATGAAGTTTACGCCAACACACTAACCAACAGATAAGGAGCTGTTCATGAAATTTTCTACAGAAGAAATTGTTGTGTATGAAGGCATTGCACACGCTATTTTTTGTGGGTTAAAAACTCTAGAGGAAAGAAGAAATGAGGTAGGAGGAGGATATGAGGAAACTGAAACCTGGCACAGTCAGTCAGAGAAAAGCTAACCAGACTTTGGGGAGCCACACTACCCCTATATCTCTGTCTCTAGACTCAGATAGATAGATGCAGCCTTTCCTTACATGAACTACTTTTTTCTCTTTGTGGATATCTATACCCATTCTCAAGCAATAGAATAAAAAATTAAAAATTAACATGTAATACTTACTACATCTGACCCCATGCTTAACTTCAGATCTTATTTCATAGTATCTAAGGCTACCTGCCATGAACTACCTTAGTTCTTCCTTTATCTTTTATATTCACACTTTCCAACCTTGACTCTGAGGAATAAGATTATCCCACTCCCCTGACCCCATTTCTTGCTTCAGTGAGAGGAGTACAGGGAGTTCCAACCAATCTCCATATCACTGCCATGACTGCTCATTTGCATTTCTAAAGGTGGTAAGTATTGTGCATAGAAGATGCATATTCAACCCGACTGCCTACAGCTATAGGTCAGCTAGGGTTATTACATTAATATTAATATATATTGGAGAAATAAGTAAAAATCTTGCAGCAGAATATCCAAGAAAATCTATATGATCATAATTCTAATCATCACTTTTAACTTCTCACAGGACCATGGTTACGTTAGAATCACAGGCTTAGTCAGTAATAGAATTCTAATGTTAGGAATATATCTCTATAAATCAAGCTTTGTATAATCTCTTTAAAGGAAAAAGGAAGACCAGATAAATAGATAGACAGACAGACAGATAGATAGATAGATAGATAGATAGATAGATAGATAGATAGATAGACAGATAAAGTTGTTGCTTGGTTAGAGGAAAGTTATGACTTTTAAATACAGATGTTTTATCTTCCATTTATTCCTTAAATTTTTACTTAATTACATTTTTCTCTATATCATTCTGTTTGCAATAATAATTTTGTCCTGCTGCTAAAGAGGGAAAAACAACAAGGAAATACATTGTTCTCTTAAATGATATGAAATTTTGTTCCAGTTCAGCAGTGTACAATTCCTTAACACCAGGCCGTCCTAGTCAATGTAATTGAAAGTCAGTTAATAAAAATACAGACTTTATTTGCATTCAGACATGTTGAAGAGTCAGATCATCTTTGTATGTTTGTCCCTGGCTGACATCAATGTTGTAACAGGAAGGAGTTCTTCCTAGGGGATTTCACTAGGTGTATCCATTGCTTGAAAATAGAAGTTCATCTCTCCATTATATGTTCCATATCAAATGGAATATATCCATTCAGTGTCATTTCAGTGTGAAGGAGACAGTGTCAATAAAATTTCATTATTATGTTGATAGTGTTTAAGATGTAAGACATAAATTAAGATCATAAATTCTCTCTTTTGTTTGTAACTCAACTTATTTTTTTAGATTTACCATGCTTAAAAATTTTACAAATCTTACTGTGGGATCAAGAAAGAGTGGATGCTAGAGAAACTGAACATGGTTAAGGAAGCAGAGATTTTGTTTTGGCAACTATTTATCCAGAGATCAATATATTTGATAAATTTCCTGAAGGCTTTGTTTTCCAGTACAAAGAAAGCTTTATGAAGCCTTTGTGTGAAATGTCACTTTTCTAAGTGTGTGATTCTGTTATAACTGCTTTCTGTGTTTTTCATCTATACTCTAATGTCTGCTTTGAAATTTGCTTTAATACACAATGCTTAACTTCTAAGGATACTAATGTGTGGTTGATTATATTAGTATCATGAGGACATGAAAATAAAGACAAACTGTTATGCAGGAGGAAAACACTTTTCCATCCTCAACAAATTCATTTACTAATGGAAAGTCAACTGTTTGTGCCACACATTGATGTAGCATTACAGTAATTCCTAATAATGGGAAAACATCATATTAGATTTTATCCACAATCAATGCCCTTGCCATTCTTTGCTATTTATATGAAATTTTTTTGCCCCAATTTGTAACATATTTTTTCAAATATATATGGAACATCTTATGACATAAAATTTTCTAAAATTATTATAATATAATTCATTTTATTTGTGGGGTAGTGGTCTGTTGAGGCAACCTAGGCCCAGCAGAGTAATAGGTCTGAACTCTGGTGACCCAGTTGGCAATATCTTTGCATACAAGGGACAGAAAGTGTTTGACCAGAGTCCTTGGGTACTGTTTCAGTCCCAAGCTCTCACAGCTGTCCCAACAGAAGATGTGTGTTCTGTCAGGTAGACAATGCCCCAAGCTCCCAGAATTCTAACTGGAACCAACCCCAGTCAGTTGACCACAGCAGGGCATGGCCCGCCCAAAGACAGATAGTCATGCCTCACACAATACAAGGGGCGGTTCACCCCCTCCTCTCTCTCTTGCCCTCTTTCCTCTCTTGCCTTCTTGCCTTCTTCCTCTCTCTCTTGCTCTTTGTTCTCTCTTGCTTCCTTTTATCCATTCTTGTTCTTTGTTCTCTCTCTTGTTCGCCAATTGGTCTCTTGCTTTCTTCCTCTCCTTTCTTTCTCTCTCTTTCTCTTCTCCCCTCCTTCCTCTCCTTTCTTTCTCTCTACATGGCCAGTCTATTTTCTCTTTCCTATAATAAAATGTCTCACTTATACATTGCCTCCTTTTAACTAAAAAGGCATGCAGTCACAGGCCTCAGCAGCAGAGAGTTCCAGACATCAGCAGGGAGAAGCAGGCCCTACATTAACTTTATTTTTAATCGTGTGTAATGACTTATGGCAATAATCATAGCTTTTGGGAGGCTGAGACAGGAGGGTTAGCAGAACTTCATACCATTTTTGAGTTACCTATAATTTCAAGGCTAACCTTGGATACAAAATAGAACTGTATTTCAGTTAAAAATACAAAAATACTCTGGAATATTCCTTTGAAATATTTTTGAGTTGGTTATTTTAAAGGAATTGATTTTATAAATAAGCAATTAGTATCTTCTCAGAGCACTGAAATCCCAGCTAGAAATGTACCTGAAAATAATTATAAACTTGTGGAAGAACTATTGAAGAAAGATAGCAGCACTAAAAATTGCAGTAGACAACTTCAGGGAGATTTATGATAAATATTTCATAATTTTTTAATGTCTTGCTTGAAAATAATACATATTTAAATATACTTAAGTATATCTGAGTTCTCAAATGTCTCTATCTGAAGCATTTGTTTGAGCAACTCATTCCATTTATTCTAGTAATGAACATAATTATTCATAAGCAGAACACATGCAAATATTAACCATATATTTTAGTGAGTAGTAGATGAATGGCTTTATCTTTGCACGTTAAAGATATCAAATATATTCAGAGATTAAAATCTCAAGACACCGACTTACTCTACTATTATTAATCTAAAAACTGTACTTTGTTGTGCTTTAAGACTTATATTGTCTGACCTAATGAATAGAATATAGACATTATATAAACACACAAAAACAATTCAAGGTTGGTGAAAATATTCAATTCCTAGGTATTATGTAAAATTTTCTCATCAAAAATTGTCGATGATTCTGTTTAGTGTGTGCTTTTGGAGAAAACACCTTGGGATGCAGCATTGCCCTTACATTATGTATATTGAAATTTATAAATGTAAACACATCTCTATGTTATTGTTTATTAACAACCATATTTTAATGACAAAGCCCAAAATGTTAATGACTTCATCTCATACATTGTACTAATATTTAAATTGACAGGAAGTTGTACTTATTTGTCCAAAGGATAAAGTCATAATGCATAAGAAAATATTTTTAAAACACATTTATTTTATTTTATGTGTTTTTCTGTATGTATGTGTTTGCAATACATGCATGCCTGGTAACCACAGAGGATAGGAGAAGACATCAAATTCCCTGGAACTAGAGTAAAGGACATCTCTGGACCACACATGGGTGCTGAGAATTGAACCTGTGTCTACTGGATGAGCAGCCCCTGCAATGAACCACTGTGTCATCTCTCCAGCCTCCAAAAATTTGTTGAAATGAGGACTGAAATAAGCAAAGAACAGTTTCTGTAATATTGATTGAGTGGGATGAACGTGTAAGCAGGAGCTAGCCATGGTGAGGGTGCAATAATCTCAGAATTTGCCAAAAAGAGACAAGGATATTGTGGAATAAATAGAAAGAAAATAATAGGTAAAGCAGTAATTTTCTGTTTCTCATGACTAATAGAATTCCCACAACATCCCAAAGTCACAGAACTTATGGGAAATGCAGACCTCAGCAGAGTTTCATTTAACACAATCACACGATTCACACTTAGTTTCATTTTACTAAAGCAGATTTTGTAATAATGAGAGTGGGCTAAAAGAAAACAATAATGGAAATATGAGAGATCCAAATAGAAGCACAGAATCTCAGATCAGTAGAACCTAAGGATAAAATGAAGTACATTAAAAAATGGACTTGGCATATGCTGCTCAACCTTGGAAGCCTGGGAACACATAAGTGATTGTTCCAGAGGAAAAATACTACCCTCACATATTGAATTTAAAGTCTCTTTTAGCTTTTTGCTAATCTGATCAACATTTTTTCAAAGGAATTTTTCTAACATTTTTTATGACCTTTTCTAGGAAAAAAAAAAAAACTCTTCACTTATATTCTTATAATGTGTCTGTTGAAACAGGAAAGTTGAGCCTTGCATTTATATAGCCACTTTTGCAGATTATCTTTGCCACAACTCCTACACATCTGGGTTTTGATTCTTTAAATAGTATGCAATCTCTGTTTTAAGTTCTGGGTCACTCATACTTCACAGTTGTTTCATAGTATGTCATCAGTTTTATATTCCATCTTCTAATTATTTGGTGAAGTTTATAGGTTTATTTACCACATTAGCAGTTAGAGGTAGACATTGAGTAGGCCACAATGTCTACATAGAAGAGTAGGAAGACGGTGAGGACTGAAGAATCATAAAACAATGAAAAGAGTGTTTACAAGTTGGCGGTGTAATGGTAAAAGTCATAGAGAAATCTCAGAGAAGGAAGGCAGGTATAACTAGAACATTGGGTTTCCAAAAGGACAAAGAGGTGACTATGAGGGAAGCAGGTAGAGATGATTCTGTCCATTTTTTCCATGTGGGAAATGGGCTCTTGGTTCTGTGTCACAGAAAAGGTAACAGTGAAATGGGAAGAAGCAGAATGTGCCCATATTAAAAATAAAACTTGAAATGAATCTATATACTATTCTAAAGTAAATTCTTGGTGCTTTTCTTAATCATCCTGCATAATAATGTACTTGTTATGGTTTCCTTGATACCATAAGTAAAAATATTCTCAACATGCTTTGAGGTTATAAATGATAAATATTTGTGTCTCTTTATGTAGGAAGCATAGTTACTTGACACCGTTAATCTGATTCTTGATAAAGAAACAGAGATTATTGAGAAAAATGCATATTGTTGCATGGAAAAAGTTATCCTCTGTGATATTAAAACCAACTATCTGAAATCAGAAAACCAAGGATGTACTATCAATTTGGTAAGAAAAAATATTTCATGCATAAATATCTATGATTTGCTTTGATTTCTTTCTTATTTACAGAAAACTTCCAGAAGAGAAAAATTTTTACCTCACATTCATATCCAAATTTGGTAAAATGATACGGATCTTATCAAACTGAGTCATCTTTGAATATATCAGCATGCCCAAAGCTCTTTTCCTGAATAAGTGTTATCTGCCAATTAGGTCTTCGTATATCCATACTTCAGAGTGTGGTGTTATCTTTTAAAGGAGCAAAATGGATGCCTTGATACATAAATAGAGCTGATCTGAGTTGAACTAATAATTCTGTTATTATAATAGTTTTGTTTGAGTTGAATAATTCATTGTGGGAGATAGGGTGGCCAAATTATTATTTTTTGAATTTGGAAAAGTTAATTATTATAACTTTTAAAGCAGATTTTTGTTAAAGAAACAAGAATTTTGTATTCTAGAAATTTTTATTGTAAATCATTAGACAATTTTTAGCTGTAAAATTATGAAAAATATTTAAAACAGGTTTTGACATACCATTCAAAGTGTCATTTAATTTATGGTAGAGTTTTTAAAAGCCATAGAACTCAAACAAATTTTAAGTATATAATAAGGTACTGTAATTGTATGGTATGATACAAAATTACACCATTTGGTATAATTTGAGTTATGGTTAAAAGTAGACCTAATATTTCATAGTAGACACAAGTCAGATACAATGTTCTTAAAATACTTTAGTAATAAATTTATATAAATATGTTTTAATTTTAAAATGTTGGTGACTACAGAGACACTGAAAAAAAAGTAAAATACCCATTTAATAACTTTTGTTGTATACACAGCAAATACATAATCAGAGATACTCATAGATGATCTCTCACTCTTGCCAGCCTGGAGACAATGTAAGTTTGGTATGTAATTCTATATGTCTCTTCAATCACTTTAAAATAAAATTCAGGGGAGTCTGTGATAGACAATCAATAGTTCTATTATAAAGCTTTAGACTCTAAATGCTTTTTAAATATCCAATATGAAATTGCCATAAAATATCAAGATACGTCCTATTGACTCTCAGAACCGAATTTGGGGTCTGAATCATAAACATTTACATCTTGGACATTTGGATGATTTCTAAATCCACGGTTCCAGATAAGATTATTTAGGGAACAAATGTAGGCAGATACAAGAATGGATTGCATGGCAGGATTCCAATGAGGTTTAGTATTAACAGATGAATACCAGAGGGAAAATTCAGGCCTGGATTTTAAGTGAGACAATCTACCGAGAAGATAGGGCAGCAGCAGTTGGTGGGATAATGCAAAATGCAAGGCAAAAAGTGTTTCAGGCGGCAGGAAGTATTCATCAGACTGAAAACTTTCAGTTGAAAGTAGTGAGAATTAAAGCGTTGACTGGCAGATCACTGTCACGAGACATCTTGGATATGCTTTTAACCTCTTCCAGCCTCAGGATGGCAATAACAATCTAGGCTAATAGCATGCTGTGCCATTGTAGCTGTTTATATGAACTATTTTTAAAAGCTTTTAGGACCATCCTTGGAATATATGTAATTCCCTAAATGTTGATGGAGTAAGTGAAAGGATAGGGATGGTGACAAGAGAGACCCTTCTCCATGAAAGAAACCACTTATGGTGAGAAATAAGCATTCCCTAACATTTCTAGCTGTTTGTTTTCTAATCAACATGAGAATCACCATTAAGTCTCAGGATAGTCACGGATGCATCTGTGAAAGAGAAAAATCAATATAAACTATTGACAGTCCTTTTCACCTTCAAGAAGTACTTTTCTGAGACTAATAATGGATTCTTATATAAGAATATGTGAGAATATAAGAATATATTCTCAATAATATGTGGAGCATAAACATCTGTAATGTGGGTCAAATGTTGATGTGGCCAAATGTGTCCTCAAGGTACACAACCTTGATCCCTTTCATTTTACATGTTCCTTAACATTGAAGCAGCCATGTTAAGCTGTTTAGTCATTCAGTGATGACACAAAAATTAAACTGATTTCCCAGATGTACAGTGACTTTTTCTTTTTCTCTCTTTTATCTATTTAATATTTGTTCAACATAGTAGACTGAACTCAGAACCTCACTCATGCAAGCCAAGCACGGCATAACAGCCATTTGCCCAGTCAGAAAGCATTTCAATAACAAAATTTTAGTAATGCAGATTCCATTCAATTTAAGTATGATGTCTTTGAAATAATTTGGAGCATGTGAAATTCAAGAACTATATAAAATGTGAGATAAAAATTAAAAAGCATTAAAGTAAAAAATATGAAAGCCTGTAATCTTATAAACTTTCCTTTATACGATGAAATTCTTATGATGTAGTTCTTCATTGTCAGCTTCCTCTTTTAATTAAAGAAGTGTTTAATGATTAGGCTGAACCCCTCCCC
>JADRCC010092509.1:0-10448 GCA_019843855.1 Hylomyscus alleni
AAGGGAAAAATCAATTTAGTTTGGCAAAATGTCAACTCTTCATAGAGAAGGCTAAGAGTTGTTTCTGTGCATATTATTTGAGCTATTCCTTAAAAAAATGGGTCAAATTTTGATAAATAATATCACCAGAGCTACACATCAGCACATCTGGTAACAGGCCTGAGGTACGCTATGTTTAATGGACCATGGGAAAATTCAACAAAATGATGAAGAGGATGAAGTCCTACATTCAAGTTCTGCCTCCATAATTTCCTAGGCTATAATCTCTGTCAGTATATTGAGGCTTTCTGTGTCTGACTTTCTTCATTTATCATATGAATAATTATTCATATAATATGACAAAAACAGTAATTTTTTCATTATTGTGAATACTAACTGTGAGGTGGGAAGTGTTTGTACTTGAGCATACACACCTAATACATAATGATGTCTTTTGACATATTCTCAATCTCTAGTGCTTTCATGCTGAGTCAGTATTTTCAGATGTTACTGTGGTTGGGTAGAAAGTTGGGTTTGGAGAAGCGGGAGAAAGAGAACATAGAGCCAGTCTATGAGAGTCCTCGGAAGTGAGTCTCAAGAGTTAGGGCATGATGAGGGAGGAGAGCCCAGGTTATTGAAGGAATTCTTTCAGGGATTGCTGAGGTAGTAAACCTGAAGTACAAGAAAGAAGAGGTGACTATGAGAAGGACATAGCTGGGAAAGAACAGTGAAAGGTGAAGAAAAAGGAGTTCGCTAGCAGCTGATTCTTTCTTCAAAGGCTTTTAAACCAGTGGCAGTTTAAGACGGTACTAGCAGGAAGGAAAAATGTCATGAAGGAATGAAGAGAGACAATAGGACTTGCAAGCCACAGATTTACCAGAAAGAAAAGAATTTTTTTTCAGAACTGCACTGTTTTACCAATAGATAATTATATATTGATGTCTTTTAGCATATTAGGTTATTTGATTCATCCAACTAACACTTATTGCACCATTTCCCAAATAATCATAATTAGAGCATGCACAGTAATATAGTATTTATTTGAATGTAAAATGGAGAAAGCTAATTTACATGCAGCAAAAATTATGCTAAATCAATAAATGTGCTTGAAAATGTGCACAGTATACGAACTACATAAAGTGCTGAGAATAATTTACATTCTCCAACCTGTACTTATGTTGATATAGACAATAACTAACTTAGGAATCATTAATTGGTTATGTAGGGAGAGAAAGAAAGCTTACCAAATACTTGTAAATAAATCTGTTTCCTTTCATGTCAGCAAATTACCTGCAATGGCTTGCATAAAGCAATAGGAAAAGAATACATAAAAAATTGATGTTTTTAAATTGCAAACTACAACTGTGATTCTGATCAACTATTATTTAATCAGGAATGGTTTTGTTATTCTTTATATAATATCATATGGAAATTAGAATTATCTGTTTCTTCTAGTACAATCATAAATAATGAGGATAAATCAGTCTTCACAGACTAGCATAGCAAGTTTTGATACATATCTCTTAGCATGTTAATGCTATCTATACACAGGCACGTATCTAGGAAGTCTGTCCTAACCTAGGTCATGTACTTCTGTCCTTTATAGATGTTAGGGCCTCTTCTTCCTTCCAGCCCCATGATCCCAGAAATAAGACTCACTCAAAATATATTTACAAATACCTTGGCCAAATGGCTAGGCTTTTCTCTTGCTAGAATCATAATTTAAGGTAACCTATTTATTTTAATCTTCATTTTGCCATGTGGCTGGTTACCTGTGCTCAGGTACTATGTGTCTGTCTCTTCTTGTCTTCCTGGGTGTTTGTGGCTCTATCCCAGAATTCTCTCTGCTTCCTAGATGCCTCCCCCTTCTATTTCCTGCCTAAGCCATAGGCTATCAGATTTATTATTAATGGGTGCCACATCCATACACACATAAGATATTCTCTCTACAGTCCTTCTCTTTCTTGTCCGTCTCCATCCCCCTCTCTAAATATCTGTTTTTAGATTTATGTGAAACCTTTTTCATAATAAACTTCAACTCTACTTAACAAAGTAGTAATTCCTAGAAAAACAGTTGGTAGCAATCTATTTATAAGATTCAAGATAATTATTTCTTGACTTGGGCAAGGTTTAACAAACCTGAAATCATAGCGTTTGTGAGGCAGAAGCAAGTTTAAAGTAGCCTGAACTAGAAAGAGTTACCTAACTCAGAAAACAAAACTAGTGAATAAATGCATTTTACCATACTTTTTGTTTGTTTGTTTGTTTTTGTTTTGTTGTTTTTCGAAACAGGGTTTCTCTGTGTAGCCTTGGCTGTCCTGGAACTCACTCTGTAGACCAGGCTGGCCTCAAACTCAGAAATCTGCCTGCCTCTACCTCCCAAGTGCTGGGATTAAAGGCATGCTCCACCACTTCCCAGCTCATGCATTTTTCTTAAATGAGGATAGCTTAATACTTTGTTTCCTGATGTCAGAGTCCATGACTTAAATGATAATAACCCAAACTACAGATGCAAAATACCACAAATGATGGAACTGATTCCAGTAGTATTTAAGCATCTATGATAATATAAATTACTGAAGTAATGCATTCCACCATTTTGCATATTTTGCATATGCTAATGAATTCTTCATAGATGTTAATGCAATGTTAAGTGAGTTCATATACTTGGTAAAGCCTTCTCTGTGAAGACATGAGGTAAATCTGGATGATGCCCTACTTATTTAAACTACTTTGTTCCCTATATTATCAAACATGTAAGGGAATCTATATTTGCTCAAAATCAGATTGTTTTCTCTTTGTTCTCTAGATTGGAATTTTTCAATGGATACTTGGGGCTTGATTTCTCAAAAGTATTCAATACAGTAAATTTTGCACAGGTTTGGAGTTTTTAGCACAATAAGGTACCATGTGGACCATATGGCACAATGTGTACCATGAGCAGGTGGAGCCAGTAGAGAATGTTGACTGTACTGCTGTCACCCTCCACCTTCTTCCCTTAAGACAGGGAATCCTAAACCTGGAGCTAGGTTTGCATCTGTCAGCCCCCCAAAATTGTACTGCTTCCCCCTTACACAGCATAGGGGGGCTTTTTCATTTTCAATAAGGGTGCTGGGGATTTGATCTCCATTCCTCATGCTTATACAGGAAGCCCTCTTACCAACTAAGCCATTTCCGTGGCATTTGACTGTATGTTTTGAATGAAAAAAATTTAGGATCCATTTTATGAAAACATCATGCATGCCATGTTGCTGTCATTCACTTCATAAACAGTCTTTGGAAATTTTATATCAAAACACTCTTAACATGTTGAAATGCAAAATGTTATTCCCACTGTAGTAATCACTAATAACCTGGTGATAAACCTCTTAATGACATATGATTTCAGGCAGATGTCTCATCATTGACTTCACCCGCAGTTGAAATTAGTTTGCTTTTGAATTGTTCAAGCCAGACCAACCTCAATGTTCCATATCCAAGGTAACCTTGAGAGTTCAGCTAACGTTCCTGATCCTCCGCTTCCTCATCTAAAAGACAGTGAAAGTATCGCCATCTAGTTCATGGAATTTTCCCAGGAAGGAAATGAGAGGACATATGCACATCTCTGAGCACTGGCCTGGAATACAATTGACATAAAATAATGATTTCATAATAAATGAAGAATAGAATTAGTTTCAGTGAATATATGAAGGTGACTATTGACAACACATAAATGGCTGGCCTAGAAGGCAAGATGTTTTGATGACTCTCTTTTGTATAACTTACACAAAGGCCATGTACACACAAGTCTTTATCCTGCATGGTCTTTCTAAACTCTTGGTTTTTTGTTTTTTAAAGATTTCTTATTATATCTAAGTACACTGTTGCTGTCTTCAGACACACCAGAAGAAGGCATCAGATCTCATTACAGATGGTTCTGAGCCACCATGTGGTTGCTGGGATTTGAACTCATGACCTTCAGAAGAGCAGTCAGAGCAGTCAGTCACTGAGCCGTTCTCTGCAGCCCCCTTTCTAAACTCTTATCAGTACACACTTATCATCTCACTCCCCAGGTCTCCTTACACAAGTAAAAATGTACACTCTATTTTAGTCAAATATACTTTGGGGCAAATAATGCATGATATGCACTTAATGATAAGTAACTTGTATCTTATTATAGTCTCTAGTGAGCCATTGTTAAGAATATTAGTGACCATATAAGTATATGAGAGTATACTTAATATAAACTACTTCCAGAATATACTCTAGATTATAAGATTCTAAATATGTCTTCCTATATTTTAGCCACTTATCGTTCGTGATTATTTTTTTTCTGACCTCATACCACAGTAATTGCAGGCATGGTGTCGGTTCAATGGAAATAAGCACTAAACTCTCATTCTATCAGCTCCAGCAGAAAACAAGTTTCTACATCTACTAAAAATATTCTTTTAAATGGGAAGACAAAAATAAATATGTGAAACAAGATAGGTAATTTACTTAGGTCTCATTAAGCTTTCTTACATTCTAAATGCAGAATCTCAGATTCATAAAAACTAAGAGCTGTCTTCCGTGTGGTGAGAGCATTTAGCAAGATTTCATCATTTCTATATAGGAGATGCGTTCGCAATTACAAATTTGGCTTTTCTTTACAGTATGTGTGTGTTGCTATGTATGTCTTATGTGTCTTTAGTAGGAAGAAAACTATAAGAATATTGAAGCAGGTAGGTAAAAGCAATAAAGTTTGCTACCTAAAAAATGGCCAAAACATATTGTAGGTGGCCTAATCATTTATTAGAGATATATATTTGCTCCATATTTTAATAGTTTCGTTCTTATTGCAGAAAAGTATTAAATGAATAATAACAGCTGTTATATACCCACATTGTGGTTAATTTGGCTCTCTTCTCAGTCGAAGGCATTTGGATTCATGTCAGTAATTACACCTAACAGATTCAGAGAAGCAGCAAACTGCACTGAACCCATTTGAGTCTCTAATAATGCTTTTAAAAAAAAAAAAACACATTTGTTTCACCCAAACTCTGTCCTTGAGGCCTTGGTCTTCAGAAAGGACAAAATCTATTGTAGTATTAAATATCCAAAAGGATTATTCCAGATGAAAACTTCTCAGTGTTTTTGTTAATTTAATTCCACAAGTTTTTCTTGAGCTCCCAGAGTATACTGAACAGAGTGATGCACCCTAATCATAGTCAGTGTCTTACAAAGCAGAACTATTATCTTAGTTGAAGACTTTTTAACTACCAGCCATTCTATGTGCATCTCTGCTATAAAAAGTAATCATTCAGGCCTGTGGGCCTAAATGTATATTGATATGTATATTCTCATAGATCATATAGAATATTTAACATGTAAATTTTTTTTCTTGCCCAGCCCATTGTGGGTTTTGTCACCCTGGGCTGGTGGTCCTAGATTTTATAAGTAAGCAAGCTGAGCAAGATATGGGGAGCAGGTCAGAAAGCAACACTCCTCCATGGCCTCTGCATCAGCTCCTGCCTCCTGGCTCCTGCCCTGTTTTGAGTTCCTGTCCTGTTTTCCTTCAATGATGAATAGTGATGTGGAAGTATAAACCAAATAAACCCTTTCCTTCCCAAGTTAACATGTAAATTTAATGTCTTTTCACATATATAGTATATATGTTTAGAAATTTCTCTGTGTCTTCTTCTCAAATGTGCAATCTTCAATCACCAGTTATTCCCTTCACTTATGGAGCACCAATAAAGTAGAATATATCTTAACTAGTTACTGGGAAATTATGTGAATAAAAACATGTTATAGTTTTCCAATATTAGAAAAACATTAAAACCTAAGCTTAGAATATCTGTTATCCTAATCAATTGTAGGTTTCATATGCTACTTAGCAAAAAGCCTTGAAGAAGATAATATAATTCATTTGGGTATTGAATAATAATTATCCTTTTAAATGTGCAATTCATTATGGATGATAGAATACTTTTATTGGTTAGAACCAGTTCTGGAATCTACTTTAAGTGTGCATTGCTTTAGAAATGACCCTCTCTTCATCAGGATGATTACTTCAGAGCTGCTGGATTTTATCTAGCCTGTTCTGTTTCCTGAACCCTGGATACTTGTAGGTCTAAAATTAGATATGTTGATGATTGGACGTGATCCAGGGAAGTTTATTTCAGATTTGTGTGTTTCTGTGGATTAAAACAATTACATTTTCAAAAAAAATACTGCATTAGGCTGTGCTATGAGGTGTAAGGTAAAACATGTGGCTTTGTTTGACTGTCTAACCCGTTATTATTATAACATGATCCTTACCTGAATGTTTAAGGTAAAAATCCTGTGGAGCTGTGGGTTTGAAATTGTTCATATTCCTTGTTCCTTTCAGCAGTGTCTTATACATTCTTGGTTGACTTGCTACCTTGTCTGATTTTCTAGAACAGTATTTCCGTGAAAGGAAAATGTGTTCCCTCTAGTCCTCTTTTGTCAAAAACCCTTTGCACTTGCTTTCGTTTGCCAATTGAACCTTTTTTGAAATGCATCAGTAGGGAGAGCTTGCCTAGCCTTTGCTAGACAAGAGTAGCTGTAGGTGCATTTAAACAATTCAACTTGAAAAGGGAATTTCTCTCTTTTTATTTGAAAACAATTGAAAATGAAAGGTGTATGTCTCAGGACATAGTACTTAACCGACCTCTTTCTACTGAACTGAGATATGCTATATGAAACTGCTTCCCCTGTGTCTTCCCTGGTGTTTTAAAAACATGCTTTGCTTATTTGAGGCAACTGCTTTCAAGGCAGAACTCTATCTATTGTAAGCAGAATCCATTATGTTATTGGTCTTGGTATACTGTTCTTGCATCTCTTTTTCTTTGTTCTTAGTCAATATAGCTATGCTTTCAGGGCTATATGATTATATTTCAAGGGGAAATTGACACTGGGACTATAGAGATGCCTTTAAAGATGAACCACAGTAGTATTAATCTTTAAATGTAACCACAGTCCATCCGCCCACAGTACATGTAACCTGTACTTTTAAGTAATCCTCTAAGCTCCTGTGACTAAAGCATGTTGAAAATATCCATTTTCACTTGAGTAACCATAACAATAAATGAAAGCCCCAGAGGAATGTGTCTGTCCTAACTTTTGGAAATAGGAGTAGAACGAGCTGGCTTTGAAATTTCCAGCCTAGCTATCTTCATCCTGCCTCTTATGTGAACACCCGTGAAAAGGGAAGTTAACTCATATATAAGAAGTATAACCTTATGGGAAAATATTGTGTACTCTGAACTCAAAGGATCAATAGCATAATTGAAGGAGGTAGAAACCAGCCTGATGTGATAACACATGCCTTTTAACCCAGTACTTAGGAGGCAGAAGGAGGTGGATCTCTGAGTTGGAGTCCAGCCTGGTCTGCATAGTGAAATCTTGTCTCAAAAAAAATCTTTTTTTTTAAAAGGAACTAACAACAAAAGCTGGCATTGTGGTTTATACCTGTAATCTCAGGACGTGGAAGATAGAGAGCAGATAATCGGTAGTCATGGTCTTCCTGAGCTGTGTAGTGACTTCGAGGCCAGCCCTGGTTACATAAAACCTTAGTCCAAATAAATAAATACACAGACACTGAGGGATAATTGGCTGCATAAGTACCAATGTAAAACTGAAAGCTACAGACCTTGCTGTGGCACCATCCATGTCGGGTGGTAAAATGAGACCATACCTCAACTGGGTTTGGTGAACTTTACTTTGTTGTTATTGTTATTGTTGTTTTCTCACAAATGAGGTACGGAAAGGATTCCTGACTTTAGAAGTTGACCATCTATAAATTAAATCTTTGATATGCAAGAAGTACCAACCTTTAGTTTACCAACTTTAAGGCCTTTGTTAAGAGCGTTACTCCTCCGTCGTAGGGAGTTTCTAAGGCGAGATCTTGATTTTCATGTAATTCTTTTATGTAATATTTATCTGTAAAGCCGTGCGGATTTTATGACTTGATGATGCCTTTTCATCATTCTGCTGTGTGGCTCTCCCTCTGTCTTCAGCATTGTTACACTGTCACACACCTGCTGATGCATTGCTGCCTGGTAGGTGACATCATGATTTGTGAGCAATCCGATATATAAATAAGGTGGTGAGAACTGCCTCAGCAATTCTGTTTCTATTTGAGATGAATTAAATAATCTCTTTGTGTTCTCTTACATTTCCCTCTGCTCTGTGTTTTCACAATTATATTAGACACTGTAGGGAAAAACTTCTCTCTCTCTCTCTCTCTCTCTCTCTCTCTCTCTCTCTCTCTCTCTCTCATTCCATTTCTAAAGAATATTCACTTAAACCAAAATTTCCTAGAAATGTAATACCGCATATGTCATAATATACCTCTAGTTTTCTAGTATATCTAGGTCATGCCCAAATGTGGAATTCAGCAATAAACTAATAACTACTAATTTCCTAGGAGGTTCCTAGAAATGCTCTTGAAGTGGAGTCAGGAGAATACTACTGTCTAGCCAATCTGTGAAGTCCACACTTAGTGAGCCTGTCTCCAAAATAAGGTAGAGAACAATAGAGGAAGAGAGCAAATATTGATCTCTAGGTTTCACCCAGACATACAGACTCTCTCTGTCTCTCTGTCTCTGTTTCTGTCTCTCTCTGTCTCTGTCTCTCTCTGTCTCTGTCTCTGTCTCTCTCTCTCTCTCTCTCTCTCTCTCTCACACACACACACACACACACACACACACACACACACATACACATATACACTTCTTTAGGACTTTGGAAACATTTCTCATTCTCAGTAACCTTATAGTAACAATCATTCTTTCCATTTTTTCATTTCATAATACATTCTGTTGCTGTAAATATTAGCACTTTAAACTCTTGTCTTAGAATTATGCTAAGAAACTAGTTCAGAAAGTACAGTCCCTAGATCAGTAGTTTAAACAGATCTTGAGAATTTGTTAGAAATGTAAAGTTTCTGGATTAATGCTGAACTACTGAATAAGAAACCAGAAATGAAAATAGCAAGGCATCATTTAGCAAGCTCTTCTGGTGATTCCTATGCAACTCAGATTTCAGAACGCAAGAGTCCAATGACACATGATCCATTTTATAGTTTGACAACTGTGCCGAAGTAGAACTGTGCTGTAGTAGCATCAGAGCCAAGACCATAGAGCACTTGCTTTTTAATGTTGAAAAATAGAGGAGAGAGGAGCGTTTATCTCTTTTCTATCCTAGATTGCTAATTCTATCCTAGATTGCTAATGCTTGCAATGGTTTTTAATTATGCTTTTGTATCAAGTCATGATTTCATTATGCATTTGCAAGAGACCCTTATCCCCCCCTGCTTTGTGATTCTGTATTTTTTAATCTACTGGCTGTGACAGGATCAATCAGAATCAAGAAGCTTTCTGCAACAAAATGATACAGGGCATGTTTCAGGGAACCCAGACATCTTTGTGTTATTCAATATGCCTCTCACTGATGCCTATAGTCATATTTTTAAAACCACAACATGCCAAATGAAGTCAGTCAACTGATTTACATTTTATATGTACGTATATGGATTGATTGAGTTTGAAAAAAATGAATTGCAGAGGAATTTTTTAAGTAACATTTCCCTTTTTATATTAAAATAGAATTCCTTCATAATGAATAGGAGGTAGATAATGAATTATACAACTGTTCAGAAGTGCATCTATTGAAGAAGTTTACCTTATACTGGTTATCACCATGCTTTTTCTATGATAATCTATGTATGTATACTTTCATGTTTTTTTATTCACTGTTAATTGGACACTTTCATATATATTTTTAACAAGCAAGTGTTTCTTTTCAGTGACAAGGAATAGGGTCACTAAGACTATTTTCATACTGAATCAAACTTGATTGCATTAGAAAAACTATGTAGCCTCTCAGAGAAGTGACTTAACTAGGAGGACATTCTTCCTTGATATGATTTTATAAATGTAAAAGAAAAGAAAATATCATTAAATTATCAGCAATCATAAGTGCTACATCACCTGGAAGGCTTTATAATCCTTTGCAAATGTAAAAGGAAATTGGTAGAAATGGACAATCATGACAAATTCTTATGCTACAAATTGTTTTGCCATAATTGCCTCCATAATTTGTTAAAAAAAAAATTCAAGTATCTCAAGATGGCCTTAGCAATGTACTACGTTCGGAGCTGTCAGGAGCATGGGCCTCTGTGTGATTACACAAATGGCCATTGTCACTTATATGAGCTTTGCAGACACACAAAGCATAAGTAATAGAATAACCTAAAGAAGCAAGATCTGCACACTTTGCTCATAAAACAGAATGGATACTTTGACTTGAATAAAAGTGAGAAGCTTTTCACAAAACCCCACTTCGTAAAAAGAGGCTCTTCCTGTAAATGACCCTTTTATTAGTTTAAAAATCTCTATCTCTTTCTATCAATTCTAGCATGATCTCTGTAGCAAGGAGAGAGAGAGAGAGAGAGAGAGAGAGAGAGAGAGAGAGAGAGAGAG